>JAATLQ010038508.1:0-70286 GCA_013421005.1 Heliconius erato x Heliconius himera | reverse complement strand
TTTTTAAATATATTAAATCTTAACCTTACTTCATATCATATTTAAATTACCATCATATGCGCCAAAATATATTAATATTAATCCACAGTCTACAGTCGTAAATAACAGAGAACAGTACAATTACAATGTCAAAAGGATAAAAATGTAAACCGGTTTGAAATAATTTTACGTCTCCACTTTCATTAGCGACGGGATACTCTGCTAGTCTGGGCTATTATTCAGTGTGATCCTTTTTAAAAATACAATTTTTCGTTGTACGTTTTCATAGTAAATAATTACTACGACGAAATATTAGTAATTAAATAAGAACGAGTACCTATACAATATTATAACAAATTTTTTTTGTAAAATGAAAG
This sequence comes from Heliconius erato x Heliconius himera, assembly GCA_013421005.1. Lineage (NCBI taxonomy): Eukaryota > Metazoa > Arthropoda > Insecta > Lepidoptera > Nymphalidae > Heliconius > Heliconius erato x Heliconius himera. The sequence goes on along the minus strand of JAATLQ010038508.1, from coordinate 69,930 downwards.
TCCAAGAACTTATATAGAACTTAAACTGATTACTTGAAAATGTGTTGTCTATTACAAAATCTTATTTATTGACTTTTTTTGCAGGTCCGACGATCCTTAAAACTAAGAGGCAGGCGTAAAGAAAAAGAAAAGTTACCGTCGGGTATTACCGCAGATTATACAGCATCACTTTTCGCTCATCTGGAACAGGATTCGAATTACTCCAACTACCCACATATTTCTACCTCGGGGTCGAATTCTAATCTTAGTGACGAAAATAACCATTTGTCCCCTGGCTATCCAACCCACAGCTGGAATAAAAAGGATGGAGTCTTACAATCTGATAGTTCGGAAACATCTCTCAATTCGTTGAATAATCCATATAATGTAAATAGTAGTCCACGGCAAGCACCAAATCTACCTCCGATACCACCGCGACCTCCTAAACGAGGAATTTTAAAGGGCACTCGTTTAAGTAATACCAGCTCCAACTCCCAGGAAAGCAATAATATACAAAGTTCTGATACTGTAGATTACATAAACGGCCAAGATCCAAACGTGCTAGCCCGCAATACCCAACAAAATGAAGTTATTTCTTACGGTATCCCACCTTCAAAAAGTACTTCGTCAAGTGATGATATGCAACATGTACAAAATTTTACCAAAAAAGTAATTCATAGTCCCGTTGAAAATCAATACAAAAACTATAAAAATAACACAAATTCAACGATCAAAACTCAGGATAACGATGATACTCCAAAAACAAACGGCAATAGCTACCTCGGTGTTACTTCGACGTCGCCTAGTGCCGATTCTCTCACCGATACGACTACAAATTCCTCTTTCGCTACTCCTCCATTTTCTACGTCTCCAGTTGGTGAATCTCAAGGCTTCCATAGATGGTCTAGGACCAGTACCTTTGATGATATCTATTTACCATTGCCTTCCTTGAGTCCTCTTCCACTACCGAAACCGAGGGTGCTTACTATTCAGCGACAGAAGGCACCTAGAAATGATTTTGGTTTTAGTCTCCGCCGAGCAATGATACAAGAGAGAGTTTTTATTGGCGATATGAAAGATCTATCTGGATATGAGGAAAATGGATTAGTAAATGGTGATAACAAATACAGTGGTACTAATGTCGTTTTAAGCAAATTAACTCACAAGGCCGTGATATTAGCTGAGCCTGGTTCGTATCCCGGAGCAAGTGAAACGGGATTGCTGCCTGGAGACAGACTAATAGAAGTTAATGGTGTCAATGTTGAAGGGAAAAGCAGAGAAGAAGTAATAGATCTGATTAAGAGTAGTCAAGATTCTGTTACTGTTAAGGTTAGTTAAAGCTATAACAATTTCAATTTAAAATCGATAGTATTATGACGAAATCATTTTCTCTTATTAGTTACATCATAAGTAAAGTAAATATACATAAATTAAAATATTTTTATCTAGTAACGAAATTTTTCTAATAATCTGTTTCTTTAAAAAAATCTAAAGTTTAATTTAATTTAAATAATTTAATGTAAACATCCTTAGGTGCAACCAATAGCGGAATTGTGCGAGCTGTCTCGACGTCGCGCTGCCGACGGAGGAGCTGAAGTGGAACTGTCCGATAGCAACGTGAGAGGAGGAACCTTGAGTCGATCTGGTAGCAGACGATTTACAAGTTCTCAGGTAAGTGACTGTTGATTGTCGTTTTCTATTTATAAAAAAAATAATTTAGTCAGGCCTTTAGAAACGAAGGAACTTCAGAACTTTTTTTAGGAGCATCTATTGCACTTTATAAAAGTGTACGTCGAATATTTTATTTAAGTCAAATGTTAATTATAAATTATACATTTCGTATTTTCATATAGTAACTTCGAATCTAGATAGACGAAAATTAATAAGAGACTATAGTAGCGTAGTAATGAGAGAAGAGAGAATATTTATCGGAGTTAGTAATAATAAAAAAAATAACATGAACGTAATATGACAGTATTGAGGCCAGTCGTGGCTCAGCGGCACGAGGTGTGACTGTAAAACTGACTGGTTGTGGGTTCGATCCTCACCCGAGGAGATGAAATATTTACTTAAATTTATATTTCCATTTCTTCGCTCTGGTGTCGAGGTTAAGCGCGGCGTTGAGTTCTGCCACTCAACACGCAATGCCTCCAGAATCCGGCAGAAAGTGGGGAACAGAGTGTCTTAACATTAGGTTCCCTCTGCCTACCCTGCTGTGTGCGGGATACAGCGTGAAGCTGATTTAATTTTTTATTTAATATGACAGTAAAATATATAACATTGTTCTTGTTTAATTAGTAACATTGAAGCACTTATGACTGTTTCTTGTGAACTAATTAATACGATGTGTTATTTATATCTATCTATATTTGGAATGACATTTCTTTTAACATTTCTCTATTAAGTTTAAAAGTCAGTTTAAATTGACTTTTAAATTTACTTTCGTATTTTAAAAATATACGCTGAAAAAATATAAATAAATTCTGCATTCGTTTCCGAGAAAATGTTACAAATATATATACACATAACCTGGAAAAAAAGAGGCCCGTCGTGACGCATCGGCACAAAGTGTGACTGTAAAACCGACTGGCTGTGAGTTCGATCCCCACTTGAGGAAATATTTACTTAAATTTATATTTCATTTCTTGGGTCTCGAGAGTCTTCAACGCGCAGGTTGTGTACTGCCGCTCAACACGCAATGCCTCCAGATTTCGGCAGAAAGTGGGGAACGGAGTGTCTTAACACTAGGTTCCCTCTGCCTACCCTGCTGTGTGCGGGATACAGCGTGAAGCTGATTTATTTCATTTTATTTATAACCTAGAAACAAAAGACACACATTCTAAAGCCTAATTTCGCTGTTTTCTGCAAACATTAATCACGTAAGAGCTCCACAGAACTGTGATTGCGAAATACGCCCACCTCGATAGAGCTGTATCGCTATCACATCCAATGTACTATATATTTCACGTTTATTTGATAGGAAATATATTTGTGAATGGTTTGTTCGTTGATTGTATTGGATACCAATCCAGATGATATGGAACACCAATTTTTTTTTGTAGACGCTATACACTACATCAATAGTAATAAAATATCTTAAAATACTTACAAACGAGGAGGGACACTAGGTGTGACTGTAAAATCGGCTGATTGTGGGTTCGAACCCCCCTCTAGAAAAGTGAAATATTTATTTACATTTATATTTTCATTTCTTCGCTCTGGTGTCGAGGCACAGCGCGGCGTTGAGTTCCGCCATTCAGCACTCAATGCCTCCAGAATTTGGCGGAATGTGGGGAACCGAGTGTCTGAACACTAGGTCGTCCTTCTGCGTACTCTGCTGTGCGCGGGATACAGCGTGAAGCTGGCTTACAGACAAATATTTAGATTTCGATTCCAACTCATGTGTTTTTTTAGTTTAAAATTATATATATATATTTTTTGGCAACGCACACATAAGTTGCTATAAAATAACATATAAATAATTAAATAAACATTTGCCACGCATACGGTTAATTTAATTAAGACAATACTTTCACATATTTTATGTTCAATAAAAATGCATTGTCAATATTTGGACCAGATATTGAGATCAGTCGTGGCGCAGGGGCACAAGCGTTTAACTGTAAGTAAACGCGACAGGTTGTGCGTTCGATTCTCACAGGAGGGAATAAAATATTAAATATAATTCAGTTCTTGACTCCGGTGTCAAGGCAAACCGCGACGTTGAGTTCCGCCACTCAACACGCAACGGCTCCAGAATTCGACGCAAAGTGGTGAGCTATCCTAACATTAGGCTCCCTCCGCCTAACCCGCTACATGCGGGATACAGCGTGAAGCTAACAAAAATTATTAATATTACACCATCATTGTGTTCAATATTAATTATGTCAAAGTGTCAAAACGATTGCCAATAGTGTCCCCGTGTAGACCGCAAGTGACCAGTGACCAGTGACCAGTGACCAATATTATGTGATCGACGGTAATAATATGGACAGTAGATAATGCTCTCAAAAGCGGTACACCGCATACTGTTGCATATTTGTATTGTGAGTGAGATTTTTTTTTTGGGTCAAGTAACTGGCCTTACTGCATCTCATCATGCGTGCAGCGTTTTACTGCAAAAACTTGATAGTTCGGTCGTTCGAATTTTTATTGTTTGGCCACGTGGTGGTTTCTTTTAGTAATTTCTATATGATAAGTGATATGAGGCCAGTCGTGGTCAGGCACAAAGTGTGACTGTAAAACCGACTGGTTGTGGGTTCGATCCCCACTCGAGGAGGTGAAATATTTACTTAAATTTATATTTCCATTTCTTTGCATGAATTGTGCCACTCAACACGCAATGCCTCCAGAATCCGGCAGAAAGTGGGGAACGGAGTGTCGTGACACTAGGTTCCCTCTGCCTACCCTGCGGGGTGCGGGATACAGCGTGTGTCTATCTATAAGTAATATGGTGTAAAGGATATGTAAAACATCGTTGAAGTGTGTGTGTTTGTTGTGTTCTATTTTTATATTAAACAATATTAAGATAAAATTTAGGGATTTCTGACTGTTATTATATCTTTGTATTTGTATTATATCTTTGTAGCATTCCAAACATTCACGGATATATTAAATCTTATTATGCGCAATTTTCTTTTTCTCTTTTTTTATTTGCTATTTTTATTTTTCTTGTAAAATGTTTTATTTATATTATGTATGCTATATTTTTTTTTTAAAGAAAAATAGGATCAGTTTTTTGCGTTTCATTATCTTTTGTTATATGCGATAGCGTCGATGACGATGTAACATTTCAATAACTTAGCAGACTCATTGGAACTGGAAAATGTCGTTGATATTTTCTATATTAATCTGATGAAAAACTGATGATAATTTTTTGTTTAATATACCTTAGTTTATCTTGTTTGATCTGTACTAAGCAATACTCTAAATCAGCGTCATGGTGTATCCTGGACACAGCAGGGTAGGCAGAGGGAACCTAGTGTTAAGACACTCCGTTCCCCACTTTCTGCGGAATTCTGGAGACAATTGCGTTGAGTGGCAGAAGTCAACGCCGCGCTTTGTCTCGACACCAGAGCGAAGACATGAAATAATAAATTTAAGTAAATATTTCATCTCCTATAGTGGGGATCGAATCCACAACCAGTCGGTTTTACTGTCACACTTTGTGCCCCTGCGCCACGACTGGCCTCTAAACAGCAATACTCTAAATTAATTAATTACGTTATTAAAATAATGGATTAATAATAAATTACTTGATAATATTTTTCTTTACGTATTTACATATAGATACAATGCTAAAGTGACACTTAAATATATTATATATTTTTTTAATTTTATCCAAAAAATTATAATATTTATCTAATAAATTATGACTATTTTTTTTAATTAGTTACCGCCATTCGTGTCAAGAACATCATTATAATATCTAAAAGCTTCAAACAAGTATGGTATCGGTTTCTATTTGGCCCATATATCTAGAAATGTAACCGCACGGCCTGTAAGCCAATATATTCTCATGCTGCGATGTGTGACGATGAATGAATATCAGATTATGATTGAGTCGAGGCCAGTCGTGGCGCAGCGGCACAAAGTGTGACTGAAAAACTGACTGGTTGTGGGTTCGATTCCCACTCGAGCACATGAAATATTTACTTAAATTTATATTTCCATTTCTTTGCTCTGGTATCGAGGCAAAGCGTAGCGTTGAGTTCTGCTACATAACACGCAATGCCTCCAGAATTCGGCCGAAGGAACGGGGAACGGAGTGTCTTACACTAGGTTCCCTCTGCCTACCCTGCTGTGTGCGGGATACAGCGTGAAGCTGAAAAAAAAATGTTAATTTAAATTTCACGTGCGTATAAAAACGTATAAAAATTTACTAAAGACCTTATGCCAGTCGTGGTGCTAGCGTGTGACTGTGAACGCGACTGGAACGGTTGTGGGTTAGATACCACAATGAAATATGTTAATATTTACATTTTTTCGCTTTGGTGTCGAGGCAGAGCGCGGCGTTGATTTTCGCCGCCAAACACGCAATGCCTTCCGAATTTGGTGGGAAATGGGAAACAGAGTGTGTTCACTTTAGGTTCCCTCTGCCTTCTCTGTGTGCGGGATACAGCGTGAAGGAAAAAAAATAATCTACTGTTACATCAGCAAAATTTTTGTATACATAAAGTTTCAATGAACTATCATAGCTTGTGTAGGAAAGCTGTTCTCCGTTCTGTCTGTATTTATATATGTATATACCTTATTATATTACATATTTATCACTTAATACTATGTCAATAAATCTTTTCCAAAATAGACAAAACAAAACTAAACTTTTGGACCACCTTAAATATCTACATAACCACTAAATCCTTAGTTGTTTATTCAAAATGTTGCGTTATGTTAATTAATCAGAAAAATGAGAAAAATTGTTCTTCTCTTTCTTTTATTTAAATATCTTCTCAAAATCAAAAAAAAAAATTATAAAGAATTTATTTCTGTAATGTCACACCATCTTAAAAATGACTCATAACTTCTTGTGATTAATGATCCAGAGACGAGAAAGAAATTTTAGGTACTGATCAAACAAATAATAGAATTTTGTAACGTTTTTGCACACAAGCAACTTTTTTAAAGTAAGTTTTTACTGACACCGTTTCTAAGTTGGAAATTAAAAAAAAATTAAAGTGCAATAAACTTTGTCGAGGTAATAAAATCAAAAATTAAAATATTTACAGGGAATGTTTTAAAATTTGAGTTACAGTACGGCCAACAAGTCGTGGTCGCCCTGAAGTTATATGTAGACCGTTGCGTAGGTATAATCTTAGGATTTTTCTTCCTTATATATTTAATTTCCAAGTGAACAACGCTCAAAACTACAGAAAACATAATTTTAGATCGCCACGACTCGTCGGCCGTACTGTACAAGCACAATTCCATACATCATTGGTCGGAGATCGAATAAGATGTGGTGCCCCTTAGGCTGTAATTACGGTTCATATTGCGGTATTGCCATCGTCTGTCAATAAGATAGAAGTTTGCGTGGGGCCGACCTCCCAAGTGAAGTGGATATTGAGATTGATTTGTATGTATCGATTGATACAATTTTTTTTTCTTTAAGTGTTAGGTTCTGAGTTATGAGATCGTCGTGGCGCAGTCGCAGTAGCCTGCGACTATTTATGTAACGGTTGTGAATTCGATTCCTACTCGGGAGAATGAATTATTATTTATATATATAGTGCAGCGTCGAGTAAAGGCACTTAACACGCAATGCCTCTAAAATTCGGCGATAAGGGGTACCCTCCTTATCGTCCCCCCAACCTCCTTATCCCAGTGTCTTACCACGAGGTTCCCTGCCCTACTATTTCTGGAATACAGTGTCATAAGACAAGGTTAGGTTAGGTTCATACAATAACATAGCGCGGCGTTGAGTAAAGCCACTTAACACGCAACGCTTCCAAAATTCGGCGATAAGGGGTACCCTCCCTATGGTCCCCCCCAACCCCGTATCCCAGTGTCTTAACACTAGGTTCCCTACCCTACCATTTGTGGAATGCAGCGTGAAGCTGACAAAACAGGGTTAGGTTAGATTCATACAATTACATAGTCAGCTACTATGTGAGTAAGTATTAAACACGTTGTTAATTAAATACACCTTGACACTATTAGTAAAGTCTATATTATCTTAATTACTTATTTGATCTCAATATAACTGCTCTTATAACTATTGGTTATTAATAATATTATCGTTAAATATAATACATTTCTTTTAAAAACATGAATTAACTTAACCTAGTAATTTACATTATTAATTCTTGTTTTAACAAACGTTTAAAAATTTGAACGTTTCGTGTTTTGAACTCGAACGTATGGCTTAGTGGTTAGCGCGCTTGGATGGTTTCCACGGGGTGCGGGTTGAAATCCCGCTACGTTCATGAATTTTTTATAGGTTTTGTAAAACAAGTAATAATATAATTCTTTAACGCTATTAATTCGATGAAGATAATGAATATAATATTTTAATAAAATCTGTTTTAAAAACGTATAAAAAACTATTTTTATTTCCTAACTAATAATACTTTAAAAATCTTAAAAATGTTTTAAAAAAGTCGGAGAGATATTTTATTAATATTTTTTAAATATTTTATTAAGTTATGGATACAAATTGTACTACTATAATAATTGTAATACTATTTATTAATGGAGATTTTTTTTAAATACCGGTTGTTATGCTGAAATTTATATATTATGTAGAGGCATATCGTAGCGCAAAGGTACACACATGTGACTGCAAATACAACAGGTTATGGGATCGATTCCTACTCGAGGAAATAAAGTGTTTACTATTTTCATTTCTTTGGCTCAACGCCTTCAAAATTCGGCGGTAAGTGGGGAGCGAAGTCCCTTAAAGTCCCTTACACACTAGGCTCCCACTACCTTCCCTGTCACATACGGGATACAGCGTGAAACTGGAAAAAAAGTAAGTCGCTTTAAATTCCTCATACCCGACACAATTCTCTATTTCACCAAGGGTCTTGTTAGCGCCGACACTAGAAATTCTGCGTGCGTTGGCTTCCTTTCAATCCAGCCACTATAGGAGGGTTGGAACACTTGATAACCCTCCCGCGTTATTGCGCCTAAGCCTTACATACAATCTTCTAAGACTAGAATGCAAGGCATTTTATACCAATGCTCCTATTCAGAAAAGCCTGTAGTCGATTACGCGCCGCGTCAGCGCTAATGGAAATGTTGGATTCGAGGGTGTCTTCGCTCTTCATGTTTCTTTTCAAGCAATTGATGGAATGTGGCAGTTTTTCTTTTATGTTGATGTTGTTTCGTATGTTTGTTTATGTTGTGTGGTTGTTTGTATTATACATACATTTATTTATTTGATTATAGACATCAATTAGGACAGTCGTGGCTCGGGGGTAATTTATTTCTTCGTTCTGGTGCCGAGGAAAAGCGCGGCGTTGAGTTCCGCTATACAATACGCAATACCTCCGGAATTCAGCGGGAAACGGGGAACGGAGTGTCTTAATATTAGGTTCCTTCTGCCTATTCCGCTGCGTGCGGAATTAATAAAAACTACTAACTAATACTACACAGTTCTAGTACTTATATTATTAAATTAAATCTAAGCAGCATTTAAGTCTTAAACTTCTAGTTCGTAGTTTCGCTTTCGCTATAAATGACAACCTCCTTTTAGGACCTTTCTTCTGAAACACCTCTTTAAATATGAATAATATATATAGTTTTTGTATTTATTTTCACATAAACCGGTCAGAATTTTGAAGTAATGCGGGCAAACCGTTACAATCTAGTTTTAGCGAATATAATTTACACCAAAAAATATTAGGAATTCTTAAACTGGTAAATTATTTTTAAACAACCTTCTTAAATTATATTTATGTATGTATAAAAAATAAAATAAATCAGCTTCACGCTGTATCCCGCTCACAGCAGGGTAGGTAGAGGGAACCTAATGCTAAGATACTCCGTTCCCCACCTTCTCTGGAGGAATTGCGTGTTGAGTGGCAGAACTCAACGCCGCGCGCCGCGCCTCGACATCAGAGTGAAGAAATGGAAATATAAATTTTAAGTAAATATTTCATCTCCTCGAGTGGTAATCGAACCCACAACCAGTCACGTTTACAGTCATACTTTGTGCCCCTGCGCCAAGACTGGCCTCAATTTATTTATGTAAGCGTATGTATATTGAATCTTTCTCTTTAAGTTAAATCCTTTAAATTTTACTTCTAAAGTTGATTTATAAAAAAAAGACTCTCTCTCTCTCTCTTGATGGGTTAAAAAAGAAAAATAAGCTCTGTTTGAACATCCTCTATAAATTTTTAAACAAATTACTGATCGATGTCTATATTTATGTATGAAAAATATATGAAAATATCTATTATTAGAAGCATTCATTAATTTAATAGAAGCAAACATAATGATGTTTTTGTCTGTTTATCTGTATATGTACGCTAATCTCAGAAACTTCTTAGCCGATTTAAAAAGTTTTCAATTTATATTTAGGTAAACTTCCATCAATATTTTGTATGTCTTTTATTTCAATCGGGTCATGAATTAAAAAAAAACGTTATATCGATTTAAATTCTTTTTTTTTAAATGGTCTAAAATAATTGTTATTAGAAGAAGAAGACAAAGGCATCGCAAGTATTCAAATATTTATCGAATATATGAATGAAACAGAACCTTAAAACTATATAAATCTTCTTGGCTGCAGGAAATGATTGCCTGGGGGATTCCTCATGGGATATCCCGTAAGGGATGTGACAGAATAAGTAAAAATAGAAAATAATTTGATAAATTATACGCAATATGTATTGTAGGAAATAAATCAAGAAACGCCATATGATTTCTATGAAATGGTACAGTGTGACTGTAAACACGACAGGTTGTGGGTTCGATTTCCACTCGAGGAAATTATGTATTTAATATTTTAATTTCTTCGCTCTGGTGCCGATCAAGAGCGCGACGTTGGGTACCGCCACTCAACACAATATTCAGCAGAATATGGGGAACGGAGTGTTTTAACACTAGATTGTTAGGGATAGAGCGTGACGCCAAAGAAATCTGAATGCATTTTATTTGAATTTATTTAATAATAATTTATTGAGGCCAGTCGTGGCGCAGTTGCACAAAGTGTGACTGCAAAATCGACTGATTGTGGGTTCGATCCCCACTCGAGGAGATGAAATATTTATTTACATTTATATTTTCATTTCTTCGCTCTGGTGTCGAGGCAAAGCGCGGCGTTGAGTTCCGCCGCTCAACACGCATTGCCTCCAGAACTGGGCCGAAAAGTGAGGAACGGAGTGTCTTAACATTCCGTTCCTCACTTTTCCACACTTAATAATACTAATATATACATATTGATAACTCTTACAACTTCAAGCATATGTTATTGATATGCCACCATTAGACTAGCAAACACCAATAAATCTTGCAACTCCTGAACAAATTACTTTGAATTGAAGTGTTTCAAATTGAAGATTGAGGATTAGGAGGTCGTCAAACGCCCTCCCAGGGTAAATTGCAGTTAAACGATCGGCCAGTGAACCGTTTCACGGACAGGCCGTCTAGACGCCCCGCCTCCTAAATAACATCCATATTGGCCTAGGCTTGTCGCAAATCCGTTGTTGCAATGTAAAAGTAGTATTTTTTTTTGGGAATTCTAAAAAAATATCATTATTAACTCGGTTGTGGTGGTGATAATAAATGTAAATAATAAGAGTAAGTTGAGGTTCGTCGTGGCGCAGGGAAACTACTGTGTGATTGTACTTGTGGGTTCAATCCCCAAACAAGGAAATGAAATATTTCATATTTTCAATTCTTTACTCTTGTGTCGAGGCAAAGCGCGGCGTTGAGTTCCGCCGCTCAATACGTAATGCCTCGACACCAGAGCGAAGAAATGAAAATATAAATGCAAATAAATATTTCACTTCCTCGAGTGGGGATCGCAACCCACAACCAATCGATTTTGCAGTCACACTTTGTGCCTCTGCGCCACGACTGGCCTCATTTTTATTGTTTTATTTGTAAAACGACTAAAATAGTTAAGCACTAGTACTGTACTAGATTTAAACTAGTGCAGATTTTGTTTTTTTTTTTCAATACGAAGTCGATATCCCTTTTTAAAAATACATGAATAGACTAATATGGGGTGACCAATGGACTCTAATTATTATTGATGCTTACTCCCCTACGCTAGAATTCATCTAAACAAAATTGACGGTGGTCAGTAATATAGAATAGAAATAAAAATCGGAGGGTGAGTTGTAAATGTAAAAGAAATAAATGCTTAAGGAATTTATTTATCAGAAATTTATAATGTAATATTTATTTTATTATAATAATTTTAAATAGTATGTGTTTAATATAAATAATATTTTAGTGATTTTACAACATATAAATAATTTGCAATTAGCTATAAAATTAATTTTTAACAAAAAAAAAACGACTTCTAACAACTAAGATGTAAAAAATAATTGTACATAAAGTAAACTGTACTTTGATTTTGTTAAATAAAAGTTTGTGCCCCTGCACCACAACTGGCTTCATATCTATAAAAATATACATAACTTTTATATTTAATTTATTCTACAGTATGTCGGGGAACGGAGTGTCTTAACACTAGGTTCCCTCTGCCTACCCTGCTGTGTGCGGGATACGGCGTGAAGCTGATTTGATTCTACAGTATATTTAAACTAGTGATATACTAGTTTATTATGTACGCATAAACATAACATAAATAATTCTATTTACGACCTATCGTAACATTACTTGTTTTTTGTTTTATACAAAACAAGACCGTAAACAAACTTCCGTCCTTCCTTCCTTATTATGCGAGATGTTCTCGAATATAGTCTAAACACGTGGCGCCATACAGTGGTAATAAAATGAACTATGATATTGAGTTCTATGTATTTCGTATTATAGTGGCGATTTTTTAATTTTATTATCAGTTTCACTGTATCCCGCACACTGCAGGGTAAGCAGAGGGAACCTAGTGTTAAGACACTCCGTTCCCCATTTTCTGCCGAATTTTGGAGGCATTGCGTGTTGAGTGGCAGAACTCAACACCGCAATTTGCCTCGACACCAGAGCGAAGAAATGAAAATATAAATGTAAGTAAATATTTTACTGTGGGGATTGAACCCACAACCAGTCGATTTTACAGTCACACCCTGCGCCACGATTGGCCTAAATTATATATGTTTAATAAAAATAATATTGAGTATATAGTCAATCCTTTCAGTTAAAATATGTGCTTTATCAAATATGTTTTAAAGTTTAGGAAGATCTAATACGAATAAAAGTAATATATAAATTGTTTTGATAAAAAAAAATTAAGACCGTCGTTGCGCAGCGGCTCACTAAACGAGAGTTGCGGGTTCGATTCTCATTTGGGGGCGTGAATTTAATACATTATCCCGTTTTGATATTAGGACAGAGCGCAATGCCTCCAAAATTGGACGGAATTTTAGCTTGGAGTGTCTATAGCTGAAAAAAAAATATAATAAAGGAATAAATCTCTCTTACAAACAAACAAAATATAACTTTTACATTTAAATTTATTAATAAACAATAAACTGTATGGTTAACATAAACTTAGCATCTATATCATTTACTTTTTAACCTACTTCAAAATAGAAGGAGGTTATCAATTTAACTGTATTTTCTTTGACAGTTTATAACCACCATATTTTAAAAATGATTTTAAAGGACTGCCTTTTCCATTTTACCAAATATATATAAATGGCAGTGAAACAATATATCTTTGGTTCATTCCTTTCATAACATATAAATTTTGTAATTATTTTACATTATGTTATTAGTTCTAACCATTTTAAATGTTATTGTCCTGACATATAATAAACATTTCTTTATTATTATAAATAAATGATTTTGTTAATATTAATTACATAGTAACAATAAAAATTCTAATTTTTTTTTAGATTGCCCGTTTTTCTAGAAAAAGTTTTTTGTTTAATACAACATTATGACATAATATTATCATAATCAAATTACTTTGTAACAAATATACTTTAATTTAACAATCACACAAGTTCATAACTCATATATTTTGTAAGTTCTTATCGAAGCTTTGCATTTCATACTTTGCGATCACATTGCAAACTTCCATTTTCACTTTAGGTATTAAGTTTGGTTGTAATTTTTTTACACTGGCCGCCATACTCCTGAAGAACACATCAATTTCATTTGTATTCTCTTTTAATACCTTCTCTATTAATTTATCTATAACCTGTGACCTTTGTTCAGGTGATTTTGTCTCATCAACACACTTAATTATCCTAGGTTCGTTCATAACTATAGGTTTTGGTAATATTTTGATAGGCGCTATGTTTCTTGGTAGTGGTACTGATTTTTTTCTTCCAGCATTTTTTCTGCCTACTTTTTTAGGTGGTTCCTCTGTGTTATTGGCGGATTCTAATTTTATTTTTTTCGATTCAATTTTTATTATTTTAGGTTTTATTTCGATGTCCTGGTGTGGGCCATCAACTAAAGTAATCTGTAAAAATGTATAAAAATTCTCATTAATATAGAGTAATTCATATAATGGAAATATAAAGAAATAGAGAAATGGACCATGGATGAACAATACAACTGTAGCGGTGGTAGCTTTTTTGTATTTCAATAATTCAACAACTTATAAAAATGTATTTAAATAAAGATTATTTATTTATTGTAAAATCTGAATGCTGATCCATATTTCAATATCATATAATAAATAATTTGTCATTATTATTTTTCATTAATGTTTCAAGTTAGCTTAATATAATTTACCTCATAATATTCTTGATTGTCTGTTATCACATTATTCTGGTCAGTTGGAAAGTGTTCATCATGTATCTGACTGTCAGCCTCCAATACTTCCTCGACACAGTCCAGCTTCTCATATCCTCCAACTTCCAATGATGTATCTAAAGGCATGCTGTCCAAAAACTGTAACTTTTCAAATATAGGTAATTTGGATTTGTGTACAGCACCCATCCTTTTATTCCTCGTGTAGCCATCGCGGAGGCCTCGCCAGCGTTTTTTGCATTCTTCCACTAAAATGTAACAAATTAAATAAATGCTTATATAATCTTGGCAATATATTTTAGCATAAAGATTAAATAACTGTAACGTAGTAATATTATGCAAATATATTTATTTAATGTTTTCAATTCAACAGATAACAGCTGTTTACAAATTGTAATGTTTTATTTTTACTATGGCATGTCAAACAATAGCATACATACTACACAAAATAAACTAAATCACGTAAATATATTTTAACAATATTATTATTTAATTACAAAAAGGAAATATCAAACAAAACAAAACAAAAAGCGTTAAAGTATCTTGGTTCTGTGCAGTGGCGTTGTGCAGCACAAGCACAAAGCTAACCACGACTCACCAGGCTTCAAGAGTTCTTTAGCTATCTCTTGCCACGTCTTCTCGCGCGTCAATATATTCTTCCTCGATGGATCGAGCCAGTAATACAAGTGTCCGTGGGGTCGTATCAATTCGATTAGCTTCTCCTCTTCCTCAGTCGTCCATCCCGCGGCGTTCAATGGCATTCTCTTGTTAGCTTGCGTCACAGAATCAAAACAAAATGTCGACTGCCTATCACGGGCCAAAATAGCCGCGCTGCGCAGCACGACGTCATAAACTACTGGTGTTTATTGCTATGCTATCGTTGGGCCGCCATTGCTCGCTTCTGATTGGTCTATTTAGTTATATTGACGTAGACTGCTTTTAACTTGCCAAGTGCAGCGCCATCTATAGGAGTTCTTGAGAAATATTGTAATGGGCAGTGCCATCTAGTGGCTAGTAACGGGAAGTTTTGTTTTAGTTTAGTATAGTTGCTGTTGTCAATCATAGATGGTAGTGATTGCTCAAAATTAAAATTTATGTAAGATGTAAGCATTTAAATTTATCGTGTCGTATGTGTGGGATACAGCGTGAAGCATATATATAAAAAATGGGTTCCTATCCTCGAAGCATATCAAAAGTCTCCTATAAAGTGAATTAATACAGTATGATGATGAAGCAACAAAACAAATTATTAATTATTAACTTATTTGAATGGTATGTTTCTTACCAAGTAAATAAACATTTCCTCTACTATTATTTAAGGTAAATTAAATATTGTTTACTGGATGCTGGCCATACAAAGCAATCATGTCCCCATAAGTCGGGATCTATAAGTAATTCTTCAATCAATAAAATCTTTACCAGGAACCCCGCATAATTTAAAAAGGTCCCGACTGTTAATCCTAATAAACTATTGGGCTTGTTTATTTTCGTTTTTGTTTTTTGCAGTCGGGGTTTTTGTTTTTATAAATATTTTTTTTAAAAGTTGTAAAGTATGATGTTTTATTAAGACTGAAAGCCAATAATGGTTATCTATATATATAAAAGGACTTGTGCTGACTGACTGAGGTAAGACGCACGCAGAGCCGTAACCGCTGATGGTAGAAACGTGAAATTTGGGCAGATGTTTATTTTCATATTCTGGACATCCACTAAGAAGGGAATTTGAAAAATTTTAACCCTAAAGGGATGAAATAGGGGTTGAAAGTTTGTATGGAAAAAAAAAATAATCTGTACCGATTTTTATAAAATTTTAAATTCAGACTTAAAAATATTTCATTGAACACGTGTTTCATGGTTTTTAAGAATTCACTCCCTAAGGGTTCAAATAAGGGGATGAAAGTTTATATGGAAAAATCTTTAAATTGCCACCGATTTTTATAAAAAAATAAATTCAGACTGTTAAAAATATTTTATTGAACACGTGTTTCGTGGTTTTTTTTAGAATTCACTCCTAATAAGCGGGCGAAGCCGCGTGCGCCCTCTAGTATATCATAAAACACAAAGAAGAACAAGTTTTATTGCAGTATTATAGATTAATATTATTATTGAGGCGCAGTGGTTCAGTGTCTGAATGTAAACACGACAGTGTGGTTTCAATAAACACTCGAAAATATTTAAATTTTCTTGGTACGACAAATATTTATGGCGTTGTGTCCATTTATACGATTTGTATTGGTGGACAAAACGACATAATGTTATTAAAAATAAATTTAATTTAATTTTAAAACCTATGACACATATTAGAACGGTTTTATCAATTCTATAATAATAGAACTGTTTTGATCGAGGATACGAAATAATATTAACATTTCCGCGGATGTGATTCGAACCCACTACTATTGCATGTTGCACTGCGCCAAGCCGTCCTGTAGTATATGATCTTGAAGTTACTATTTAACAAATTAAAATTATATATTTTAAAGGTTCTTTCACTTTATCACCATGAAGCAAAGTAAGTGACTCACGAATATATCTTTAATACATACACCGAAATTCCTCACATAGCTATTATTAACATATACAGGGTGGAAGCGTCTGCGCTCCTTTTACGGCAGCAGTATATATGGTAAAATATTTTAGGCCCATACCTAAAGAAATTCATCAAGATACCTCAACAGATTAGACGTAGGATTTTTTTTTCAATTCACGATGTTTATCCATACCTGTAACATACTAGAACGAGAAAGAGATATCTCTCGTTCTGTTTTACGCAATTCAATATCGCCGCCATTACCTACGATTCGATTTCGTGAATGAGGCGTGTGCGGCGTTATCGCTTTGATAGGTTTGTGTCTGTGTGCGTCATTGCTGACAAACCGTTTTGTTTTAAAACGATAATTTTATTAATCATTTTGTTTGACTTTTTCATTTTTAAAAAAATCTCTTGTTGTAATTGTGTAAGGTTTTAATATAGTACTTAAAACTGTGCGGCGTTGAGTTCTGCTACTCAACACGCAATGCTTCCAGAATGTGGGGAACGGAGTGTCTTAACACTAGGTTCCCTTTTGTCTACCCTGCTGTGTGCGGAATACAGCGTGAAGCTGATCTATTTTACTTAAAACTGTGGTTTCATTTAAAGTGGTGATGACAAAAACACTCTGTATACAAGACTTAAATATAGGGATATTTACAGAAATAAACAGTATGGCGTGTCTAAATTCGCAATCGACATACCTTGTAATTTATACCGGCGTTGCGTCGAACTCCGCAGCTGACAGACTAATCGTGGTCCCTGTCGCTACCACAATTGTTCAAAATTGACCACATTATTGTATTAACCACGAGTGTTTCGAACGTTTTAGAGTATTTATGTATACGCAAACCTGAAACGATTTGTTAGGTGACGTTGATTTAATGGTTATTGTCTTTGGAATAATTCAATTTCTGGGTGTAGAGTTAAATATTGCGGGTATAAGCGTATGACTGTAAAATGGACAGGTTGCGGGTTTGATTCCCACTAAGCGATTTGTAGTGCTCCGGTGTTCTGATGGTGTTGCGTCACATAACACGCACTGCCTCTAGGATTCGTTGGAAAGTGGGAAGCGGAGTGTCTTAGCACTAGGCTCCTTCTGTCTACCCGCTACATGCGGGACATAGCGAGAATCTGAAGAGAAAGTTAAATATATATTTTTTGACTAGTTCTGTGGACAATGTTTAGAGGTTTATCTTTAATTTCAAAAAAAGTATATTATATATTCGACATGAAGCCTCCATGTCCTCCTCCAATACATGAAATAGTTTTTTTCTTGTTTAACGTCTAGAGATTGCTAATTCGTTTTTTAATATTTGTTTAAAGTATGTTTTCGGCGATTAACTTATTTTTAGTTTAATTTTCCAAGATCTAATTGAAAAGTTATGATAATATTAATTAAAATAATCGTATATATAATAATTAAAATGTCAAATTTGGATTTAATTATCTAAGTTTTAATACTATCCAGTACAATATGTATAATATACGTAAAAACCTATTTCTCAACAGTACATAAATCACTTAAGTTTACTACTTTATGTTATTATAATGTTTCCTTAACAACTCAGTGTAAAAATAACTTAGCTTTAGATATATTGCTATATCCTTCTTTGATCGGTAATTCAAAATAGACAATAAACTTAGGCGTAGTAAACACAAATCTAAGCAGTTTAAAACCGTACCGCGATCTCTGCGCACGCGCACATTGCGTTCCAGCGTCGTTCACGAAATCGATAATACAACGATATACGATTCGAATATTATTATAATATTAAAAGTGCTAGTGGTGTGTTTTATTAATAAGTGTATTCTAAATTCGGTGCAAATTTGACGTCATTTGTGAATATTTTGTAAAAGTTAATATTTTTTAAATATATCATATAATTTTATGATAGAACAATGAATTATATTTTTGTTGTATACTATTGCGTATATTTAAAATAAAACTATAAAAATAGTTCAATAAAATTATCAAACTAACTCAATATTATGCAATTTAGATCTTAAAAATCTCGTAACAAAAAATATCTCAAGTCTAAGATAGCTTATCAGTGTGTGTAAATGTCAAGATCGTTCTGCCGCACTATACCTCGTCGTCAACAAGCAAACAGCAAAATCCAATTAAACCATTAAAGTATCTCCAATATTAGAACGTCCGAGACGTAGAGTTTCTATAAAAGGAGGTGGAATTGACTGGAGTGCCACTGACTGGTGACTATTTTGGTACCAATGTGGGATGGACAGTGTGACATCCGTAATTTGTTAAGTTTGTAAATTTATTTCTGGATCGCATTTTTGATTATTATTTAAGAATTTTGAATCCAGGAGGCGGGATGGGTGTGCGGGATACAGTATCAAAGTATTTACCTTATTACGCGGTTCGTAGGATGGAGTACCTCAACAGACAGGCAGATTTAACCTAGGTTCCCTCTGCCTGCCCTGCTATATGAAAGAGACAGTTCAAATAAAATTTGATTTTACATAGAAAACACTCATAACATAATATATATATATATATATATATATATATATATATATATATATATATATATATATATATATATATATATATATATATATATATTTATTTATAATCTCCTTAATTCGTATTGTAATTCATTTTAGTAACATTTGTCGCTTAATAAAACCAGTATGTAATAAAAGTAATATTAAAGTAGTATAAACAACATTGTAAGGAGAACGTCGTGGATTCTATGGTTATAAAAGAAATGATATTATTTATTTATTTGGAATTTTTTCTAAATAACTGTAGATGCTAAAAATTTTTTTGAATTCAAATCAAAATTATGGATGTTTATTATAATGGAGAAGAATTTTTTATGTAAACTGTAGACATTTACAGAAATAATTTCGCTTCTTATTAGCCAAAGGATCAATCTTCGCCTACGTAAAAAAAATCTGGAAAAACGTAGAAACAAAAAAAAATTACCACAATTTTTGGTTTGACTACCTGGTCTGGTTCGTACTATATAGATATTTAGAACGTGCCTGTGAAAGCACGTTACGTATTAAATGGTCGGGGTGGATGCTATCGATGATTCTGATCTAATTCCGACGGCTTACAAATGCTAAGAGGCTTTATTCGATATATGTATATATAAAATTTGTGAGTATGTTTATCGTTACCGATTCTGTCTGTCTATTGCGAGAGAGATTGTGAATTTGAATCTTGACTTGTATGGATAAGTATTTGTTTGGTGTAGTTTCTGACTCAATTAACCTTGAGTAGGACCAAGAATTATTAAATAAATATACAATATTAGAACATAAAAAGAACCTAAGTCAGTCGTGGCGCACCCACTTACCCACTTACCCCTAGTGGGTTCGAATGCAGCTCGAAGAAATGAAATATTTATTGTTTTCATTTTAACATTGGTAACGGGACAAAACGCGACGTTAAGTTCCGCTGCTTAACACGCAATACCTGAAGAATTCGGAAAATAGGGGAACGATAGTGTCTTAATGGAAATGGAGTGTCTTAGCACTAGGTTTCCAGGTTTTCTCTGTCCCCGCTATGTGCGTGATAGAACGTGAAGCTAAAAACAAATACGTATTTTACTTTTAATATGTTTTTTTTGTTTTATACAAATAGTCTAACATCAATTAACTTAAATTTGTTTAACATTATTTGCTCATAGCGGAGGGTTTTAGTGCAGTTTAAAATTTTACTATTAGAAATGCAGTGGTCAAGAATAGTTTATTTGCTTAAAATTTTCACTACACACAACAGCCTCCCACGCGACTTCGAACTGGTATAGCGTGCCTAACTTATTTAAACCACTGTCCCGTACTACTGATTTGTGGTCTATTATAAAATATACTGTTAAAATTAATTAATAACTTTCTCTTGAACTGTTTTCTATGGCGTTAGTTAAATGTCGGTATTTTTTCTCGATTAGATTAGCCCAAAGTTTAGTTCTACGTTATCAGTTTAGTATCCACTCTGAAATGCTAACATTGTAAATATAACGTTAGTAGACCAAAAAATGAATGTTCGTTAATATTTATTTTTTTAATGAAAGAACCTAAAATCTTAGTGTAAAGACACTCCGTTTGCCATTTTCCTCCAAGTTTTGGAGGCATTGCGTGCTGAGTGGCGGAACTCTACGCATCTCTTTGCCTCAACACTAGAGACAAGAAATTAAAATATTAAATATTTAATTTTCTCAAATGGGAATCGAACCCACAACCTGCCACGTTTACTGCCATACGCTTGCGCCTTTCCGCCGCGACCTGGCCTCACCTCTCACCTCCTTTTTATTTAATAATTGAAATGCAATCGACAAATATGACATACCTACCACCGTATAATCAACGTGAGATCTTCTTCATATATTTCAACAGCTTGACTAATTCTAAAATATTCGAGTGAAATCGTGTCCAGAAGACGAATGATGAGCGACAGTCGTATCAGCGAAATGACCATGAACTGTACAAATTATGTTATTTTAAAAAAAAAATTAAAGTGTTATTCCACACTTAGAAAAGAAAAATACTTATTTAGAAAACGTATTAAAATTTTAACGTATCAGCTTCACGCTGTATTCCGTACACAGCAGGGTAGGCAGAGGCCACCAGAACGAAGAAATGGAAATATAAATATAAATAAATATTTCATCTCCTCGAGTGGGGATCGAACCCACAACTGGTCGGTTTTACAGTCACACTTAGTGCCGCTGCGCCACGACTGGCCTCAACTACGTTTTCTAAATAAGCAAATATTTTATATTATATGTATGTAGGTACTTTAGTCACTAAAGTGTAGTGACAGCGTGGGTGCCTGCGCGGGGGCGGCTTTGTTTTCACTTTCCTTAATATTTGACTGTTGATTTGATTGAAAAAAAAAATGTATGTATCCGGCCTCTGTTCAACATAACCTGATCGATAAATATATATATACTATAAAAGCTGTATTTTAGAACATTTTTGGAATATTTTTTTATAGGATTAATTAGCGTAATATTTATAGTTAGTTCATTAAAGTAATTTTTAAATGTCAAATATGTTTTAGAGTTAAACCACGTTAACTGTCAACAGTTATGGATGGATTATGTGTTTTTTTACTATGTACAAGAAAATTATTTATTTTTCTCATTTGAATGTGTAACACAGCACATTTAATTTGTCAGTCTAATATTAATAATATTACTCTTTTCTAAATAATAATAGTAAATATTAGTGTATCATGAATAAAAGAGGCCGTCGTGGCGCAGGGGCATAAGGGTGTGACTGTAACGCTACGGTTGTGGGTTCGATGCCCACTCGGAGGAATGAATTATTATTTTTTAATATTTTCAGAAACCTGGCGTTTAGTTCGGCCACTTAACACGCAACACAAAAAAAAATCGACGGAAAGTGAGGAACGAAGTGCCCTTAACAACTAAATTAAATTCTCTCTAGTTACCCTGCTATATGCGGGATACAGCGTGAAGCTGATTATTAAAGTAAAAGATTGATATATTTGTATTAACCTATAGAACACATTGGAAAATCAACCATTCATATGGTAAATTCTCCATTTCATAAAACTATTTTCTATACCTCGACTTTATAGAATAGGTATTGTTGCCAACATCACGAACGCCCATTTAGAATTACAATTGGTTCTAACACATATATTCTCAAGCGATATTTGTTTCTACGAAACACTTAAGGATATTTTCTTATACAATTATTTCAGACTTATCGCTAAAATTAACGAATGAACTTGGCGCAGGGGCACAAGTGTGTGACTTTAAACGCGACAGGTCGTAGATTCGATACCCACTCGAGAAAATTCATTATTTAATATTTTCATTTCTTCGCTCTAGTGTTGATGGCAGCAACGAGGCGTTGAATTCTGCCACTCAACACGCAATGTCTCCAGAATTCGACGAAAAATGTGGGAGTGTCTTAACACTATGTTCCATCTGCCTGCCCTTTTGTGTGCGTGAGGCTAAAAATAAATATACATGCATAATATTCAAATATTTGTTAACTGATTATTATCTTTAGCATAGGTTCATCAGTTCTAAGAGTTGGGGCCCTCAAAGCCATAAAATGGTTTTTTATTAGATGTAACATATTTTTTACAGAAAAAAAAAATATATTTGCAATATATACCGCACACAGCAGGGTAGGCAGAGGGAACCTAGTGTTCCCCTCTTCCACCGAGTTCTGAAGGCATTGTGTGTTGATTATCGAAACTCAACGCCGCGCTTTGCCTCGACACTAGAGCGAAGAAATTAATATATAAATATAAGTAAATATTTTATTTCCTCGAATGGGGATCGAACCCACAACCAGTCGATTTTACAGTCACACTTTGTGCCCCTGGGCCACGACTGGCTTATTTTTTCTTTACTTTTATTAAATCATTCTTTGTGTTAGTTGGTTATGTTAGTCCTAAACCATATGCAAATTAGAACAAGTGTTTCTTATACAATTTGCATGTTTTGAATACATAGCGTTAAAATTAACCTTCCTATGAGAGCCAAGTCATTTTGCATTAAATAGCTATCTTAACAGAAATAAATAAGAATCGTCGCAGTTGACGCAAGAAAACTATAAACAAATTATAAGTAGCACTTTTTTTTTATCCTAAACTGTTAATATTCTTTGTCTTTTATTTACACACACAGCGGGGTACGCAGAGGGAACCTAGTTTTAAAACCCTCCGCACTTTGCCTCGTTGCCAGAGCGAGGAAATGAAAATATTATATATTTAATTTCCTGAAGTTGGAATCGAACCCACAACTGTCACATTTAGAGTCACGCTTGTGACTCCCTCTGCTGTACAATGTTAAATAATTAAAACTAAAACCTAATGGCTCATATTATATTTTTGTATATAAAATATTAATAAATATAATAATAAATTAGATATATATATAGGTATATAGAGGCCAGTCGTGGCGCAGCGGCACGAGGTGTGACTGTAAAACCGACTGGTTGTGGGTTCGATCCCCACTCGAGGAGATGAAATATTTATTAAAATTTATGTTTCCATTTCTTCGCTCTGGTGTCGAGGTTAAGCGCGGCGTTGAGTTCTGCCACTCAACACGCAATGCCTCTAGAATTTTACAGAAAGTGGGGAAAGGAGTGTTTTAACCACTAGGTTAGGCAGAGGCCTACCCTGCTGTGTGCGGGATACAGCGTGAAGCTGATTTATTTATTTAGATATATATATATATATATATAAAATATTCGTGTTACCATTACAAAACACTGCGGTGCATCTAAAATGGAAAGTGGAAATGTTTATGGCGATGTGTGAACGATATTTAATTTCGTTACTTGAAATAAAATGAAGTGCACAACAGTATAACGCTTTCAAAATAAGTGCATCTAAAATTAATAACAAGAACAACACTTTAGTCGTAAAAATATTATCTATATTGATACAAATATGAGAAATGTCTCTTAAATCTTTCTATATATTTTTTTGATATATAAAAATCTAATATTTAGATGCCCTCGTGGCGCAGTGGCACAAGCGTTTGTAAATACTGTTGTTGTGGTTTCGATTCCCATTGGGGGGAGTGAATTACTCAATATTTTTTATTTCTCCGCTCTGGTTATGAGGAAAAGCGCGGCGTTGAGTACTGGCATTCAACACTCAATGCAAGAAAAGTGGGAAACAGAGTGTCTGAACGCTAGATTTTTTTTCCGAACGTTAGGTACGGTGTTTTTAAATAAAAACAAAGAATACTTATTAAGAAAACGTATAAAAATTTAACCATAGCGGGAAGTTACGTCGAAATTTTTATACATTTGTTACAATTTATTTATGTTGTCAGCATCTCTGTAAGGAGATTTTTACATTTTTCCGCTACCCAAAGATAATTACTAAGATTTATCGTCTGGCAAGAGAGAATGCTCTTTATTAAATATTTTTAACATTTTTAAAGTGTTACTCCACACTTAGGAAAGACAAATACTTATTTAGAAAACGTATATTTTTTATACGTTTTCTAAATAAGTATTTTTTCACTTTAAAAATGTTAAAAAAATAAAAAGAAAGAGCTTACTAAATATATCACGATAGCATCTTGTAGCAATTTAAAGTATGCACCGAAAGGGAAGGACGGGCGATAAATATGAATTACAATAAAACAACGGTCCGTATCGTCTGATTCTCAGTATCTACAGACATACAAATATACCTAATGTAATAAAAAATAATCAGCTTCACGCTGTATCCCGCACGCAGCAAGATAGGCAGAGGGAACCTAGAGTTAAGACACTCCGTTACCCACTCTACTCCGAATTCTGGAGGTATTGCGTGCTGAGTGGCGAAACTCAACGCCGAGCTTCTGACGAAAAGAGGTAGAAAATGGGAATAAAAATTATAAATTTTAATAAATAATTAATTTCCTAGAATAGGGATCGAACCCACACGCCACGACTTGCCTCGAACAAATACAAATATAATATAAAATATTGCACATATATGAGGCCAGTCGTGGCGTGGAGTGTGACTGTAAAATCGAATGGTTGTGGGTTCGATCCCCACTCGAGGGAACGGATTATCTTAACGGAAAATGGGGAACGGATTATCTTAACACTAGGTTCCCTCTGCCTACCCTGCTGTGTGCGGGATACAGCGTGAAGCTGATTATTACACATATTGAGTCAACACAAAATTTATAAGAACTCACTGCTTGACTCGTTCATTAAGTTGAGCTTGGTTGTTTTCAATCTATTTATAAATTACGAAACGTCTTCAATATATTAAGATTGCGCTTTAAATTACATTGTTGGGAGTATGTTAGTTATACATGTTCACATAAGTATTATATTGTTTAACTTTTTAACCGACTTAAAAAGAAAGAAGATATAACTTTGAGATCTACGGAAGTGATATTGATAGAATTGGATGATATTTTAGTGTGATTATTTATTTGGGGTTTAAGGCACGTGTGTTAAATTTCGTAAATGTAAATGTAAATCTTATCGACATGTTCCTTTTCGAATTAAATTAGACGTATTACAACTTAGGGAACAGTCGCAAGTTTCATTCATCGAAATCGGTTTAGTAGCTTTCGAGATATGAGAACTCTAGAGGGATATGTCCAATATAGGAAAATATTTAGGGTAACAAATTTAAAGCTTACATTTTTAACATATTTTCCTTTATATCTCGTCAATTAGAGTCGTTTATTATTGAAATATTTAAGTTTTAAACATAGTTAGCGTGGCTTAAGGTAAAATACCATTGTGGTCTTTGCCACCCACTCTTAAAAAAATTATACGTGTTGATCATGTACCAATAAGATTAAAAAAACCACAAAACCGTAGGTAGGTACTGTCATATCGGAACGATATATCGTTTCTTAAAAGAATCGTATAAATTAAATGTATTCAATCCATTTTAATTTTGCTTAGCGTCACATTTAGTGTTATGCACAGGTCTAATGTTATGACACTCCGCTCCCCATTTTCCTCCGAATCCTCTGGAGGCAACGCGTGTTGAAAGGCGGAACTCAACGCCGCCTTCGCCTCTACACCAGAGCATACAAAATGGAAATATTAAATATTTCAATACCTCAAGTGGAAATCGAACCCAAATCGATTACATTTCCACTTACACTTCGTGCCCCTGCGCCACTGCTGGCCACAAGCTTTCTTAAAATAATCTTGTTTTAAGTCTATTCAATTGTTCTTAAGCTAATAAATTATTACCTAAAACGACATTTAATGTGTGGAAATAAATAATTTTATGTAATTTAAAAGTATTAACTAATTTTATTGCTTTTGTAATTATGGATATTGAATTAACTGATATTAAGATATGGTTGGTCGTTGATTTTTTTTTTTTAAATAAATCAGTTTCACGCTGTATCCCGCACACAGCAGGGTAGGCAGAGGGAACCTAGTGTTAAGACACTCCGTTCCCCACTTCCTGCCGAATTCTGGAGGCATTGCGTGTTGAATGGCAGAACTCAACGCCGCGCTTAACCTCGACACCAGAGCGAAGAAATGAAAATATTCAATATTTCATAGAATTTTTAAAATATGTACCTTGGATATATTAAAAAAACGTCATTAGCACGTGCAGCCTGTTTATACAGGCCAGTTGAATAATATAATAAAAATAATAAATTAGATTTATAATAATTTATTTGGCATAGTAAATTGCATTTTTTTGTGTTATTTCTTCATGCTTTTAATTTAGAAATCGTAAGTAATGAAGCGTTTACGAAAATTTTCAAAACCGGTTCCAATCAAACGATGTAAACAGGTTAAAAAATTGTTACAAGTTTGTATTTTAATGGAAAGAATTAGAAAAATTTCAAAACCGAATAAATAAGACATTCCGCCCTAAGTCGTTTAAAAAATTTTTTCAATATCAAAATTAAATTTATATAAATAATGTGCATTTGTGTAAGCTTAGGATTCTTAAATAAATAAATCAGCTTCACGCTGTATCCCGCACACAGCAGGGTAGGCAGAGGGAACCTAGTGTAAGACACTCCGTTCCCCACTTTCTGCCGAATTCTGGAGGCATTGCGTGTTAAGTGGCAGTACTCGACACCAGAGTGAAGAAATGGAAATATAAATTTAAGTAAATATTTCATCTTCTCGAGTGGAGATCAAACCCACAACCAGTCGGTTTTACAGTCACACTTTGTGCCGCTGCGCCACGACTAGCCTCTAGGATTCTTTAATTATACAAAAAGTTATATATTCTAAGATTCATATAACGTATAGGTGATTTGGTTATGTGATCATAGTTTATTACTATAGTGGTTATACCACTAAAAGTTGTTGCATACAAAATGATTTATGTGTATATAATTCGAGATTAACAAGTGACAAGTCACTTTGGTCTCCTTCTTTCACTTATACCAGTTTTCCCAGTTCTAGAGACGACGTGTTTGTTATTGGGTGAACTAGCTTCCTTTGTATATTTGAACTTTGATTTAAAGAGTGCAGTCTTGGCGCGGCTACATATAGGATTTGAGTTCGATTACCACTTAAAGAAATTAAATATTTAATATTTTCGCTCTTGTCGTTTTGTCACGCCAAAGCGTGGCGTTGAGTTCCGCCACTTAACACGCAATGCCTCCATAATTCGTCAGAAAGTGGAGGGTGCAGTGTCTTAACACTACGTTCCTTCTGTCCATCTGATACAGTGTGAAGCTGAAAAAATATATACAAAAAATAGAATTAGTTTGATGATATTATTATTGCTGTTTTCATAAAGTGATATGTTCCAGTTTCTAAAGAAAATCAGCTCAGCTCATTCTAATGCAAAACATTTAATTATTACTATTAAGAAACAGAGGATGACAGGATAATATCTGAAGATATATCTATAATGATAAGTAGTATGTAACTCACTATTAGAATAACAGTTGACTGACTGGTAGAGACTCGAGTTTGTGATGTTAGTTGCAAAACATGTTATAGGTGCCAAGTTTAATTTGCTTGGTTTATATTAAACGACTTTGCAAGGAACTCTCTTTCGCTCGGATTTAGATGAAAGGTTTCAATGATTATTAGTTATTTTGTTAGGGTTTTTTGTAGGGTAGGTTTTTTTCGATTAACTTTCCTTTTTTTGTAAAATATACATTTTTTACTATACTAACTTCTTTTTTTATTAAATTCACGCCGTATCCCGCACATAGCAGCGTAAGCAGAGATAACCTGGGAACCTAATATTAACAAGACACTCCGTTCCCAGTAAGACACTGCTGTTACCAACTTTTCGTCGAATTCTTGAGATATTGCGTGTCGAGAGAACGGGGAAATCGATCCCATAGTCGTATTTACAGTCCCACGCTTGTGCCCCTGCGCTACAACGATCTCAAACTGATTTATGAAAATACAACATAATAATTTAGCATTTATTTTAACTTTTTTTTAATATAATATGTATTATCTATATTATGCTTATATATATATATATATATATATATATATATATATATATATATATATATATATATATATATATAAACATTTACATAATTATTAAATTTAAACAAGTTTATTTACATTAGCACGTCGCCTAAATCACCTTCCTTCCCACATCGTCTGTGAATTATGAATTGAGTTACAAACTAAGTATGTATGAAAACGAAAGGCCTTTCGCGTGTACGTCGGGTACTTGGGTACTGGTTGCGCAATGACAGTTTCAATATTATCGAATAGGTAGGATCTGTGTCGCTAGACCAATTTGCATGCGGCGTTGACCAATCTTCGTGTATTTAGGCTATATTTACACACGTGAGGCCACTCGTGGCGCAGGGGGCATAGTGTGACTGTGAAATCGACTGGTTGTGGGTACGATCCCCACTCTGCCCACTACTCACCTGCGCCACGACTGGCCTCATATATTTATTTAAATTTATATTTTATTTTCTTCGCTTTGGTGTAAGGGTAAAGCGCAGCGCTGAGTTCCGCCGCTCATCACGAGATGACTCCAGATTACGGCGGAAAGTGGGGAACGGAGTGTCTTAATACTAGGTTCCCTTTGCCTATTCTGCTGTATGCAGGGTACTGAGTGTAGCTGATTACTAAATCAACTACATGGTACGGTACTGGTTAGCAAGATTTGGAACCTATGAGAAACAAGGAAGGCACAATTTTGATTAATAAATCACTTAGGCTGATCCAAGATCGGTTTGTTTTGCTTTTCACCAGTTAAGTGTGTTTGGTTGGTCATTTGTCGGCTAACTGAGTGTTTGTTGTGGCTAGAGAAATTGTGCTCTAACTAAATATTTGTTAAATATAATATAAATAGATTTTTCGGTTCTATTTTATTAATACAAATCTTTATGTTTAGGGTTCCGTATCTCAAAAGGAATCCAGGATCCAGCCTCGTCTGAGTTTGATCTTGATATGCCGTTTTCATTCATAGATATATTATAACTTATTAATGGAAACGGCATATCAAGATCGATCTCGAGAGTTGAGAGCGGTTTATAAATACTGGTCTCGCTGTAAGTTTTATTTTGATATTTATACCTTACTTAAAAGAAAGTGGAACCTCATTCCCACGATCAGGTGCGTTTAAGTGCTGATAGCGTTAGTCCAAATATTGACACAGTGATAACTAAATTAACAGACTCACCCACGTAGGCGTGTACTTATAAATTCTAAAGAATTTTTTGAGAATGTATGTACAAATATTTTTATATCAAATTTTATAAGTCTTATTTTTATTGATGTGTTCCTTAAATTAAACAATAAATATTCTATATTTATTTTATATAAATAAATCAGTTTCATTGCGTGTTGAGTGGCAGAAATCAACGCCACGCTTGTCCTCGACACCAGAGCGAAGAAATGGAAATATAAATTTAAGTAAATATTTCATCTCCTCGATTGGGGATCGAACCCACAACCAGTCGGTTTTACAGTCCCATGCGCCACGACTGACCTCAAATTATATATAAAACAATCAATATTCATAATTTATGAATATTGACTTCTTGTATATTGCATAAGATCAAGAGTCCTGACAATTGAAACCTGATTACGAAGAGAGTGCGGTTGCAAAGTAATAATTTCGATACAGTAATCCGACGTTGACATAATTTGTTGTATGAATATTTTATATAATACTAGTGGACGCGCGCAGCTTCGCCCGCTTATTTGCACCCTTAGGGGTGAATTCTAAAATAACCACGAAACACGTGTTCAATAAAATATTTTTAACAGTTTGAATTTAAATTTGTATAAAAATCGGTGGCGATTTAAAGGCTTTTCCATACAAACTTTTAACCCCTTACTTGATCCCTTAGGGGGTGAATTCTAAAAAACCATGAAACACGTGTTCAGTGTTATAAAAATCGGCGAAACTTTCAACCTCTATTTCATTCCTTTAGGGTTATTACGAAAATTAACATTTGTCCAAATTTCACGTTTCTACGCACAGCGGTTACGGCTGTATGTGCGTCTTACCTCAGTCATCAGGTACATGTCCTTTTATATATGTTGATAAAATCGTTTTAAAACCATCTTGTTGGTAGTGAAGTACTGCAAAATTACTTATATATTGTTGTCAAACGAAATACTCCAGAGACAGAATAAGCTATTATAAGCTATTATTAGTAGTATTATTATAAGTATTATGTTATTTTTAATATTATCACATTTATTAATTGTAAATACTAAATTAAAATTGTGAGGCGTTATGTACATATAGAATTACTTTGTAATTTTTTTTTATATAGTTCATTGATATTTTAATCTAAAAATACGTCAAATAGCACCAAATTAAAAAAAACCGTTTTGTGTTTAATAGCGGCATACACGTAGTGATGTGAAAATAATAATATGCCTATATAAATATAAAATAAACGTGCGAAATAGATTTACTAAAAGAAATGTTTCACGTCCAAGGGACGTTTGAACAGTCATTAAGATGCGGAGACGATTTGTCCCCCAGTGGCACGAAAAGCCTGGCAGCACTCGCGAAGATCCACAAGCATTGCACTGGCAAGGCTCATGCTCATGGTTGTGTCGACCCAAAGCCCAATCCCCTCGTAAAATCTGACTCTGGCAGCAGCGTACAATCTAGAAAGTCATTTCGTAATGATTGTTTTATTGAAATCAAAGAAGCGGTCAGAACTGATAGTCCGTTTTCCAAAAATAATGGTAATATAATAAAAAGCTTTAGCAACAGCACAAGCTCATACGAAGGCCACAGTGATACTGATTCGGAGAATATGTGTAAATCTCGAATGGAAAATAAATTGGTGGACCCGTGTGAGAGACTCTTTTCACAAAACACAAAAGCCTCTTTAATGAAAACAGCTCGCATGAGATATGCTGATGATACTACAATACCATCACTACAAGATGAAATAGATGGTGAAAAATGGAAAAATACGTTTGTAAGAACTTCGTCGAGAGGTAGTTTTAGAGAGAAAAAGACGAGTGCTGTTACAATAGAAGAAGTAAAATTAAACGGTGCTAAAAATGTCGAAGAATATGAAGCTGATGAAAAGAAAAAGTTGCAAACCCCAAATAAAAATATAACTTTACGTAAACAATCTCCTGGAAATGTGAACGGAAAAAATTCCAATGTAGGATCGAAGCCTCCATGGAGAGGTGGAAGCAAAAATAACGCATCAAACGAGGCATTTGTGCGCTCACCTTCGCTTCGGGGTAGTATTAGGAAAAAGAAAAATGATGGTGTACCGTGGCGGAGGTTATATGACCTTTCATTGTGGCGAAAGTGTGGTGTAAACTTTGCTTCAAATGGTGCGGATAGTGAGCGTGCCCTTCTAAGACCCTGGAGGGAGCTATCATCTCAATCTCAACCACCGTTAGAGGTAAGTTGTTCATTTTCCGAGCAGCTATTATGTTTTCATTCTATATGCTACATATTTGGTAACATTTGATTTGCTTGACTCAAGACCGCACGATCTTGAATATCATTAAACTGGGAGAGGCAGTCACGCTGTCGATACGAAGTTTATAAAGTTAATTGTATTTTATTGTTATTGTGTTAAGACTATGGAGGTAGGTATAAGCTTTTGATTGCACTCAAAGAGGCCGTTTTGAAATAGTCCTTGTAATCTTATCTCGCCACCCACTGAGATAACGTGCCTGTATTTATTTCTACTATCTGTTGATAATCGGAAGTAACCTTTTCTATGATTTACCTAAGCAATAGATTATGATGTTTACTGTGACCTTAGAACTCTAAACATATCAGTAAAAAATTAAAATTAAATCAGCTTCAAGCTGTATCCCGCACACAGCAGGATAGGCAGAGGGAACCTAGTGTTAAGTCACTCCGTTCCCCCATTTTCTGCCGAATTCTGGAGGCATTGCGTGTTTAGTGGCAGAACTCAGCGCCGCGCTTAACCTCGACAGAGCGAAGAAATGGAAATATAAATTTAAGTAAATATTTTATCTCCTCGAGTGGGGATCGAACCCACAACCAGTCGGTTTTACAGTCACACTTCGTGTCGCTGCCCCACGACTGGCCTCAAAAAACATATTAGTATGTTTGTTTAATTACATTGTATAAATGTTAATTTCGTTTACTTGATCACTTACGGTCGAATATTTTTTTTATTATATGCGAATTATAATGTTATTTATATATATTAATTTAAATATATATTTCGAATTATATTAAATTCAATTCTAGATAATTAAATATTACTAGCGCATCGGTAAAAGCTACCTGTAGTATGTGTAGTTGTAAATATCTTCAAAGCTTCATGCCAGGTATCACCTAACAGGATAAAAATAAACATAAGTTCTTATTACAAGCCCTTATTTCGCTTCCAATGTAAGTTTATTTGGGGTGGAATCTTGCAATTCAATTTTGAAACATATGAAATTTTGTATACACGTTTAGTTGAATGACATTGCATGGTAGTTATGTGACGTCATCAAAAATCCAATATGGCGGAACATGCAAGATGGCGGACTAAGTTTTGAATTTTTGGTGTACTGGGCTATTTGGAGTCCTCGTTTAAGTTATTTTTAAGGTCGCGTGATTTATGTTAGCAGGACAGACGTCAACCCAAGACTTTGCAATTTTCACAAAAATATAGTCAAGGCACTGCAGAACTAAGACTGCTGCCAATTATATTATGTTGGGTTTCACAGTATACAAAATGCTGGATAGTAATGTAAACCATGCCATTGCATACTTAGGCTTGAAGCTCTTCGCTGATACTCCTTCGATTTACGTGCTTAGGTAAATAATATTAAATATGACATTTCCTCGATTGGGGATCGAACCCGTGACCTGTCGCGCTTATGTCACAGTTACACGCTTGTGGGACACAGCGCCACGGCTGGCTTCAATAAGAGCTTGTTTTTAAAAAAGTTTTTTTTTTTTAATTTTTAATATATTTTTTCTTTAATTGCAATTAATATCTTAATTATTACTTTTTATTGCAAATCAATCAGGCAAGCACTAAAAAGTTTGAAACAGATATTATTTATTTGAAAATATAAAAAAAAAACAATTACAAACTAAATTATAATTTAGAACATGTTCATGTTCACTTAAATTTAAATGGCAAATGCAATTTACCTGTATGTTTTGCATCATAATAAGAAGTTGCAACAAATATAGTAAAGTGTATTTTGATTTTGATTTATTTTGTAGTGGATTCAATGAATTTATTCACATTTATAAGAAAAGCCTAAGATTTTTTTTTCTTTCTAGTCTTGTTTTTTAATTATTTTTTTAGTACAGAGTTCACTTGTTTCTTTTATTTTGTTTTGTGAAAACTGCATTAGCTATATTGTTAATTAGCTTATAAGTTTCTTTAGGTGTATATTTTCCAAACTTAAAATAAATACAAAAATCTAAATCAGCTTCACGCTGTATCCGCGCGCAAAAGGGGACCTAGTGTTAAAACACTCCGTTCGCCACTGCCTGCCGATATTTTCGAGGTATTGCGTGCTGAGTGGCGAAACTCAATGCTGGGCTTTTTGCCTGGATGCCAGAGGAAAGAAATTAAGATATTAATATAATAATAATATATTCTCTGCAGTGGGGATCGGACCTACAACAGTCGTGTTACAGTGCCTACCCTTGTGATCCAGCGCCACGACGTCCTCTTCTTAAAATAAAAATAAATAAATCTGCTTCACGCTATATCCCGCACACAGCAGGGTAGGCAGGGGGAACCTAGTGTCATAAGACACTCCTTTCCCCGATTTCTGCCGAATTCGAGAATTCGACAGAAATCGGCTAGAAGCATTGCGTATTGAGTGGAAGAACTCAGTTTCTTTTTCCCTCGACACCATAGCAAAGAAATGGAAATATACATTTAAGTAAATATTTCATCTCCTCGAGCGGGGATCGAACCCACAATAGTCGGTTTTACAGTCACACTTTGTGCCACTGCGCCACGACTGGCCTCAAAATAAATAAAATAAATATTTAAATGTACTGACTGACATTGCTTGCATTACTAAATCGCCAATGTCGTAGCTTTGTTACAAGGCGGTCTTACATAACCGGTGTCGGAGATACGAATACAAATGAGGTGCAGATGAAACACACTGCCGATGAGAAACTAATGCGTTGGCGTATATCTTGCTTGGCTGTCTTGGCTGCTTCTTGAGATATTATTTAAGGTTAATTATTTTACATTTTATTTTGTGGCCAGTCGTCTCGCAGGGTCACAGGTCGTGGATTCGATCTGGAACGTGGATTATTTAATATTTTTGATTTCTTTGCTCTGGTGAAGTGGTGAAACGCAGCGTTGTGTTTCGCCACTTAACACGCAACGCTTTGGCGGAAATTGGAGAATGGTGGCATGTAGGATACAGTGAGAAGCAAAAAAAAATTTTTTTTTTCATTATTTTCTTGCAGGAGTAGGATGGAATAATTTTATATATTATATTAGTCTTAATCCTATCTATATGTATTGTTTGCATTTCTAATTATTACATATTTAAATAGTAATTCAAAACTAAATTTTTATTAGTTTATATTTCTATATGGAACCGTAAATGGGTATATCCAGAGAAATAATTAAAATTTATACTACTACTATTGTAGTTAAAATATATAACTTTTTTCGACTACAAAAGAAATAAATAAAAAAATTAAATCAGCTTCAGCAGGGTAGACAGAGGGAACCTAGTGTTAAAATACACCGTTGCCCACTTTACGCCGAGTAAAAAAATATAAATGTAAGTAAATATTTCATCTCCTCGAGTGGGAATCGAACCCACAACCAGTCGATTTTACAGTCACACTACCCCTGCGCCACGACTGGCAGAATTCTTTATAATCTGTATATATAAAAGGACTTGTGCTGACTGACTGAGGTAAGACGCACGCAGACCCGTAACCGCTGATGGTAGAAACGTGAAATTTGGACAGATGTTTATTTTCATATTCTGGACATCCACTAAGAAGGGAATTTCAAAAGAAATAGAATAATATAAATCCATATTATACTCAATCACGCCCAAATCTCCTTTAGAGGAGTGCTCGGTGGCTTGTAATTGAAACGCTCAGCGGCATCAGTAAACAATTCGATGTTGTAACGTGTTTGCTATGTTAATTATATGTAATTCGTATCCCACACCAGCTAAATTGTTGTTTCAAAGTGTTAAGGTATATTTGCATATATATTTTTTTTTTTTTTTAGTTTCACGCTGTAACACGCGCTGCGGGGTAGGTAGAGGGAACCTAATGCTATATTCCGTTTCACCATTTTCCGCTTATTTTTGGAGGCATTGCTTGTGGAATGGCTGAACTCGCACCTCGAACTTGCATTAGACACCCGACCAGTCCAGCTGGGCGAGCGTTGGACTGTAAACGCCACAAGTTATAGGTTCAATTCCCTCTCGATTAAATGAAATATTTAATATTTTTATTTCTTCGTTCTGGTGTAGAGAATTATTGGTGTATTATAAAGAATTCTGCCACTTAATACACAATGCCTCCCGAATTTGGCGGAAAGTGGAGAGCGGAGTGTCTAAATACCTTACTAAAATACTTAGTTTATGTATGAGGGTAAGAAAATATTTTCATTAAGAATTTAACATATATCTGCAATATTTACACTTATTTGTACTACACAAGTAGTCACAAGTCTCATACAAAATGTATATTATATTCAAATATAATTACAAAATACCTTGACCCGAGTTCAAATAGCTCATAAACAGAATTTGCAGTAAACGTTCTATGTTGGATATATTATTCATTTCAAATAATATAAACTAAGACAACTTAAAAAAAAATCTGGTAAATTTGTTCACAATGCCATTTTTCTTTAACCTATATATATATATATATAACCTCAACAAGCAATGCCTCCAGAAACCGGCAGAAAATGGGGAATGTTCTTAACACTAGGTTCCCTCTGCCTACACTGCTGTGTGCGGGTTACAGCGTAAATCTGATTTATTTTGATTTATTTTTTTATATATATAATACAGCGGGGTAGACAAAGGGAACCTCCCGTTATGACACACCGTTACCCGCCGCCGAATTCTGAAGGCATTGCATGAGTCAACGCCATTGAATGAACTCAACGCCATACTTTTCCTCGACACTAGAGCGAAGAAAACGGAAAGTGTGGATTGAAATGTGAAATGGGAATCGAATCCACAACCTTTCGCGTTTACAGTGACACTTTGTGCCCCTGCGCCACGATTGGCCTCACGTACATACATGATAAGACTGAAGGTTTAAAGTAGCGTTAAATCTATTAGTAATCAAGAGCTACGCCCATACAATGAATATTGAAAGTGCAGCTTGCAACCAATGCTTGCTACGTTCCGCAACCCAGGTGGCCTCTTTTGTGTTTGACATTAAAATGTCTTCTTTTATTCTAGGCAAATATAATACCAGGCCCGATCAGATTATTGTGTCCATTAGTGGCGCAAGGGCAGATGACTTTAAACGCGATAGATCGAGGTTTCGATTCCCATTTTTGGGAATTTCTATTTTATTTATTTTGTTCTGGTGTCAAGGCAAAGAGCACGTCGTTGAGTTCTGCCTTTAACACGCAATGTGTTTATTATCGGACTCATACTTTTCGAGAAAATGTAAACTTACAATAATTCAACGCGCCGTTACGGCCGCAAGCCTAGGCTCGAGTCCCGCGGGGGGCGCCCTTGCCGCCGATGACGTCCTATCATCCAGCCACGTAGTGTTCATGATTGGATGTATTAATCTGTTAGCAAATGCAGCATAATAAAAGTATTATAGGTGGTATGCGGGCGAAGCCGCGAGTGGATCGCTAGTATTGTAATAAGATATTTCATGCAGTACCCTACTAAGGCCCACAATAGCTATGCCTATAAAGTTTTTGGAAACGCGTTATTGACAACTTCACGCTGTATTCTACATAAAGCACGGTAGAAGAGGGAGTCTGGGGACCTAGTGTTAAGACACTTCGTTCCTATTAAGACAATTGCGTTCTCCACTTTCCGCAGAATTCTTTTCCATACAATCGCATCAATACGTCCTAAAAAATAAAATATAGGTAAAGATTTAAAGTCCAAACCTAAATCCATATCTGACTAACACAGATGTATATCAGTAAAGATTTTACAAAAGACTTGGATATGTGTCACTAATAAACCTACAATGTCCATCTGACATTAGAATTCAATCCACCGTACTTCACAGAACTGCCAGCTATTGTTGACGCGTTTTGTTTTAAATATCACGCTTGATTTAGAAACCTTGAGTAAGATTCTATACTTTATATCTGTATATAGCTAATATATGACGTACTGCTATGGTTCATTTATATAAATGCAAATATATATACATATATGTATAATAATGTTTTATAATAATGACTCCTCGGTTTTAATGTTTCTTAGAACGGTTTATTATATACTTGGCGTCAGCGTCGCCTTAGGCTTTTAATGAAATTCTAGCAAAATTGAGTTATTGGTTTAGGAAATTAAAATATTAAAAGATTTACATGTTTATATTTATTCTGTAACGTCATTTTATGTCTGTATACATAAAAATATCGTTTAATTTTATAATTTAGGAAAAGGCTTTTAATTGATCGTACATAATCCCCCAAACAGATTGTTCTCATAAAAAAGTTATTTAATTTTTTTGTTTAGGTAAATTATTTTTTGTTTAGGTTCATACTGTTTACCGCACACGGCTGTGTAGGCAGAGGACGCTTCTCACTTTCCGCCGAATTTTTCGAGCTGTATTTGGCTTCGACACTAAAACGAACAAATGAAAATATTTAATATTTTATTTCCTCGAGTGTGAATCGAACCCACAACCTGTCGCGTTTACTGTAACACGCTTGTACCCCTATGCCACGACCGGCCTCAATTATTATAATAGGTTTATCTAATTATATTATTTAATTGAGGCCGTGGCGCAGCGGCACGAGGTGTGACTGCAAAACCGACTGGTTGTGGGTTCGATTCCCACTCGAGGAGATGAAATATTTACTTAAATTTATATTTCCACTTCTTCGCTCTGGTGTCGAGGTTAAGCGCGGCGTTGAGTTCTGCCACTCAACACGCAATGCCTCCAGAATCTGGCAGAAAGTGGGGAAATGAGTGTCTTAACACTAGGTTCCCTCTGCCTACCCTACTGTGTGCGGGATATAGCGTGAAGCTAATTTAATTTTTTTATTTTTTTATTATTTAATCTAAAGATCAACTGTGATATGAAATGCATGGGGATCCGCCTCCTTGAGGGACACCAGTCGCCAAGCTGGTCGAAGTTGGCAGACCCGTTCAGATGAAAGTCACTGCAATTACTTTGTTTACATTATCGATACAAGATATGAAATGCTTGAACTCTGTGAGTCATTATATTTCGGAGTAGTTCAAGAGGTTGGCATTATTGCGCTCTCCTTACTAATTTAATATTGTTACAGATATTCTGTTTATTTTGAACTCGAGTGGCTATTGCGATCTCTCAAGTTATAATAGGTCAGAAGTTTTCAAAGTTACGTTGTTATTCATATATAACCTAATATATTATTTAATCTATAATAAAAAGAAAAGTTTATTTGGTCGATCGATTCGAAA
The DNA here is from genome assembly GCA_013421005.1 of Heliconius erato x Heliconius himera. NCBI lineage: Eukaryota > Metazoa > Arthropoda > Insecta > Lepidoptera > Nymphalidae > Heliconius > Heliconius erato x Heliconius himera. The sequence goes on along the minus strand of JAATLQ010038508.1, from coordinate 30,602 downwards.
AGTTTATTTTGTCGATTCTTTTAGATTCACCCCTAAGAGTGCAAATAAGCGGGCGAAGCCGCGCGCGCCCACTATTTGCTAATAAAAACAATGTATAGTGAATAATTATTTTTTACTATCTAAGGGGTACGTGTCGGATGCATTTATAGCATATTTAAAGTGCAGCTTTTATTGAGTTTCTTAATAAATAAAAACATTTCCTATTATAAAGTCGTATCACGAAATGCATTTCCTGCTTTCCTTATTTTAAGTCCGGAGCGGATGCGTCCCTCTGGAGTGCACGTATATTATCATATGATAATAAAACAGTTAATAGTTATAAATATCCTACCTGAGTGTACATATATTATGTTTCCATAAAAATATAGAAAAAATATTTTTTTCCACAAATATATAAAAATGTTTTTTTTTTTTTAATTTTTTTTTGCTTCACTCTGTATTTCACACATAGCAGGGTAGGCAGAGGAAACCTGGGAACCTGCTGTTCTCCGTTCTCATCGTACTGATACTCCGTTCTTATTTACGCAATTCCGTTTCTCCCGACTTTCTGTCGAATTCTAGAGACATTGCATTTAAGGAGGCGGAAGTCAACGCCGCGCTTTGCCTCGTTACCATAGCGAGCGGAAATCGAATCCACAACCTGTAACGTTAACAGCCACACGCTTGTACCCCTGCGTCACGACTGGCCTCAATTTATAAATATTTTTGAGAAATATCCCATACACGAATGATTTTTCTGTTAAAGTAAATCAATAACATTTATTATGATTATTATCTAATCAGACTATATAATAAAATCTAAGAATAAAGTAGGAGGAGACCAGTCGTGGCTCAGCGGCACGAGGTGTGACTGCAAAGCCGACTGGTTGTGGGTTCAATCCCCACTCGAGGAGATGAAATATTTACTTAAATTTATATTTCCATTTCTTCGCTCTGGTGTCGAGGTTAAGCGCGGCGTTGAGTTCTGCCACTCAACACGCAATGCCTCCAGAATTCGGCAGAAAGTGGGGAACGGAGTGTCTTAACACTAGGTTTCCTCTGCCTACCCTGCTGTGTGCTGGATACAGCGTGAAGCTGATTGATTTTATTTTATTTATTCAGTAGGTACAATATTACCTAATTTCCCTTTAATGTAACGCAAGTAATTTAAAACACAACTAGCTGGGTGATATATGTTAATATATTTGAATCTAAAAATGGCTATGCTATGGTTTATGGTGTCGGAATGCCAACACGTCTCCGCTTCCTGTATTTCTAATATGTATTCTGTAGGCGCTTGCGCCTTTACTGGGATTATCTTTATATTATTAATAGTTTCTAGCTTCATATATTTTGAGTTTATGTTTTTTTTTATTTTTTAGGTCTTTGTTATACTAAATTATAGTATTAATTAAATAATATTAAACTGGCACATAAATAATATGTTATTGAAAAAAAAAAAACAATAAAAATTACTTAAAGTCGTCGTGGCGTAGAAGTGCAAGCGGTAAGCGCGCCGAGTGTGTGATTAAATATTTAATATTTTCGCTGCGGCGTTGAGTTCCGGCATTCAACATGAAATGCATCAAGAATTCCTCTGATAATAGGGAACGGAAGAGTACGGAAGCAACTAGTATGTCCAGGAATAATATTGCTATTATTGTTCAGCTTCACGCTGCATCCCGCACACTGCAGGGTAGGCAGAGGGAACTTAGTGTTAAGACACTCCGTTCACCACTTTCTGCCGAATTCTGGAGGTATTGCGTGTTGAGTGGCAGAACTCAACGCCGCGCTTGTCCTCGATAACAGAGCGAAGACATGGAAATATAAATTTAAGTAAATATTTCATATCCTCGTGTGGGGATCGAACCCACAACCAGTTGGTTTTACAGTCACACCTGTGCCGCTGCGCCACAACTGGCCTCAATACCTCATTTATATTCACCTATCTATATTATGGATGTCTTCGTAGTAAAACAATTTAATTTTATTAGTACATCACTATATGAACAAGAACTAAAAACATCGTTTGGGCCACTTTATAAGGCAACGTGAATTTTATTTTAGATACAAGATGCAATACAATTAGCATCCAGTCCAGCACACAATTCAATTAAGCTGATCTATTCATCTTTGTCAGCCAGATTCTTTTATTTCAAACGTATAATGTTTGTGCGTCATTAAGTAAGTATAATCCTATTTAATGACGCACACTCATTACATTATTATCGTTAAAGCGATCGGATTCCCGCATAACAGGGTAGGCAGGCAGAGGGAACCTAGGAACCTAGTCTTAAGATACGCCATTCCCATTAATACACATCTGATGTTCACTTTCCCATGAATTCTGGACAAATTCGTGTGGAAAAGTAGTGGAATTAAACACTTCTCCTTGAAAATCTGCAATATTTCATTTCTTCGAGTGAGAATAGAACCCACGACTTGTATCTCTTACAATCGCACGTTTGTATCCCTGCGCCACGACAAACCTCAATCGATTTGCAATAAATAAAATCTTCTATAACTATGCGTAACTCATTCCATAGCCTCTAAGGATTCGAGTTTCTCCTGACCACTTTTGCTACTTGGTCTTTTCGTTGTGTTTGAAATTTTTAAAGATTTAAATAGAATATAACTATATTAAATATATATAAATTAGACAAACAGATCTACTGTTTCTATTTTAACAAATATAATATCAAGAAAACAAGTTAATCCTCGAAAGCGGATTGATCTTGTAAGAGAAAATAGAATACGATTTATCACTCGTTTTATCTATTGTAATTAAGCTGTGACTGAATTCCACTTGACGTAATGAGTTCCATAACAGGTGATCAAGTTTCCATTTTTACCCGGTGACCGTAAGTCAAGATATCTCGTTTGAACGGCCTTGTCGCGTATGGAGAAATTTCATACCTTGGCTGTGAGTTGCTGTTGTATCTGGGTCTGGTGGTGTTTTGTCCATGGGTTTCTAATGATCACTGACTGCATCGAACTCCTAGTGTGGTTACTGAAACTTGTTGAAATAGTTTATTGCATTTCTATCATCTACTTCAGCTTTTATAAATATTAATGTCCAATAGTTATTTGTATTTGTAGATTTCCACTGGACGAAATGAAATATTTAAAATATTGTCTTTTCCTCGCTCTGATGTCTAAGTTAAAGCACGGCGTTGAGATCCGGCACTCAACACAAGCAATTCAGCGGATAGTGGGGAAAAGAATTGTCTTAATGGGAATAGAATATCTTAATTTTCGGTCTCAAGGTTCCCTCTGTCTGCTCTGCTCTGTATGGGATACAGCGTGAAGTTAAAAGAAAAAGTTATTTGTAAGGTATTAAATTTAAGCATTAAAATAAAATAAAGTGCACCAAGACTACAACAGTTATCAATGGAATTTAGTAATTTAAGCTTGAAAAGAGATAACAATAGATTTTCGTTACTATAGTAAGATGCATTGAAAACATAAATGAAGTATAATATTTTCACATTTTGGTGTTAATTCACTTTTCACGTTTGTCCATATCCAACACTGTAACCAGTTTTTGAAATAAATATATATTTTGAAATATTGGGTATGTGGTTGAGCAATAATCACATTCTAATGTCTGCGCGGGAGCAGCTGATGTAATTAACATACTTTTTTTTTATTTTTTATTAGCTTCACGCTGGATCCCGCATACAGCAGGGTAGGTAGAGGTAACCTAGTGTTAAGACACTCCGTTCCCCACTTTCTGCCGAATTCTGGAGGCATTGCGTGTTGAGTGGCAGAACTCAACGCCGCGCTTAACCTCGACTCCAGAGCGAAGAAATGGAAATATAAATTTAAGTAAATATTTCATCTCCTCGAGTGGGGATCGAACCCACAACCAGTCGGTTTTACAGTCACACCTCGTGCCGCTGCGCCACGACTGGCCTTAATTAACATACTAATATTAAAATATTTGATAGTATCATTTCTCCTCTATACAACTGACGGTTGTCTGTCAGAGGTGTCAAAGGTCACTTGGTGAGTTCTCAATTGGAACCGCTTTGATGGCGCGTCCGTTTGATGTTTTGATTGCTTATTAAATTGTGGTAACTGTTTTATTTGTATTATCAATTCTAATTTATGTTTAATAAGTTTAGAATTTGCGTTGCTTCACGGTTTATCCCGCATAAAACAGGATACGTAGTGTTAAGGCACTCTGTTCCGCACTTTCCGCCGAATTTTCGAGGCGTTGCGTGTTGAGTGGCGGAACTCACCGCCGTGCTTTGTCTTGTGTACCAGAGCGTAAAACTAAAAACAATAATAAATAAAGCACTTCACCACAACGGCCTCAATAGTAGAATATGCAAATACTAATACTAACCAAAACTAATAAAATTATAGAATAATATTCAATTTTAGTCACCTTTATTGCTTTAAATTCCCTTAAGTGTTTTGTTAACCTAAATTATCTAAGCTTGTTTCAGTGTCCAGATTTCTGATATGCGCAAGAACAGCAATTCATTTGTAATTTACTATTCGTGTCAACACGTTGACTTGGCGTTTTGTAGAAATGTTAAATTGGGCCACAACTTGACAATCTTAGAATAAATGTGCCTCGCTCACTATATGTAAAAGCTGAAATAACAAAGATTTATGCAATTTTGCCTTGGAAATGTCTTATTTACTGTGTCATAATTTATGGTGTTTTTAACGAAACTATTTTGTTTGAGAATTCAATGGTTATGTGACTGTTTTGTGTGTTTTCCACTGTTATTGAGGTAAAGGGTGGCGTTAAATGCCGTCACTCAACGCGCAATGTTTTGTGGGCAACGAAACTCTCTTAATGGGAACGGAGTATACTAACACTATGTTCCCAGGTTCCCTCTGCCCACCTTACTATGTGCGAGACGGCATAGCAAAGACGGCTTAAGGATATTAAAAAAATCGCGAAAATTTGAAGTTACAAACACTTTTATTATATTTTATAATATGTATATGGGAATACAGTAAAATGGTATGAAAAAATATTCAAAAATAATTTCTTTTTCTTTATAATTCTTAATATTTTTTCACGGATTATCCTATGAAACTGATTTATTTCTAAGTCTTTATACTATAAAACCACCGGTTTTATTTCTGTTTTATTAATACCACAAAAGTTGAACCTAATGGGTAAGCCTTATGAGTTTATTATGTAAATTCTAATTGAAGATGACATCGCGATCATTTCGAAGGTTATGAAGTTATAAAAACCGTTGTATTCAGCATAGCTATTTTATACTCAAGTATAATGTGTGTATAAAGTAAGGCCAGTCGTGGCGCAGTGGCACAAAGTGTGACTGTAAAACGGACTGGTTGTGGGTTCGATCCCCGCTCTAGGAGATGAAATATTTACTTAAATTTATGTTTCCATTTTCTTCGCTCTGGTGTCGAGGCAAAGCGCGGCGTTGAGTTCTGCCACTCAACACGCAATGCCTCCAGAATTCGGCAGAAAGTGGGGAACGGAGTGTCTTAACACTAGGCTCCCTGTGCCTACCCTGCTGTGTGCGGGATACAGCGTGAAGCTGATTGATTGATTCAAGAATACAATGTTGTTTTAAATTTTTATATTCTTTATTTTCTTACGCAGTTTATATCTCTAATTAAAGCTATTTTGTGTATCTTATAACCATCTTATTTTAGAAAGTGTCTTAATAAAAACAGTTCGTTCTCCACTTCCCACCGAATTCTAGAGGCACTGAGAGGAGGAACTCAACGCCGCGGTTTGCCTCGTTACTATGGCACAGAAATTAATATATTAAAGATTTCATTTCGTCGAGTTGAAATCGAACCCACAACCTGTCGCTACCTCAAAAGGTATTTATTTGCCTATGAAAAATTGTAATATTTCACACACACGAAGATATATGGTATGTTTGAGTAGGGACTTTTTACTCTATATTAAAAAAAAAATTAAATCAGCTTCACGCTGTATCCCGTTCACAGCAGGGTAGGCAGAGGGAACCTAGTGTTAAGACACTCCGTTCCCCAATTTCTGCCGATTTCTGGAGGCATTGCGTGTTGAGTGGCAGAACTCAACGCCGCGCTTAACCTCGACACCAGAGCGAAGAAAATGGGAATATAAATTTAAGTAAATATTTCCTCGAGTGGGGATCGAACCCACAACCAGTCGGTTTTACAGTCACACCTCGTCACACTGCGCCACCACTGGCCTCTACTCTATATTGCTTTATTGATATATTTTAATAAGCAAACTCTTTTAATATTATTATTAATATTATTAATAATAATATTAAAAGAGTAAAATATAGTAATTTATTATATTGTTATAGTCTATACATCAAATATTGAAGTTATGACCAATTCAATATATATTTTGTAGTAATTGTATTTGATTTTATATTGAAATCACTTTTTTTATTATGCACAAACAGTCAATAATTAAATAAAAAAAAAATTTTCGAGTTCTATTATTAACTGTTGATAAACGACCCCAACACCTATTACGTTTTCTTAAATATCTTCCATGTACAGATAGCGGTCAGTTACATACACGCACATATTTCATGATAATATTATAAAAAGGAAAGATTTGTATGTATGTTTGTATTGTTTTCACACAAAAAATTTCAAAAATTCTTTCACCTTTAGAAAGCTGCATCTTCACTGACTAACATATTCTATATTACATTTTCAAAAAAAATTGAGATCTTTAATAAAAATGCAATAATTTAACCCAAGGTGTGAAGAAATTGATCTTGAAAATTCCATCATCTCGTACTAATAAATTTATTATGTACAAAACGTACTATGATGCGAAAATGTTTATTAATAGCGCGAATTACATTGAGCTCAATTCACACCTTCAATTCCTGCAAATATTATACACGCTTCTGCCATTTTTGATAAGAAAAAAATATTTATTTTGATATTGTACTTTGTCGAATTATCGTGCATCGTGTCTTTTTAATCAACATTATGAATCGGGCTGGTCCAATAAGTTTGGTTGTAAGAATTAATGTAAAGTATTTTCAACAAAACATAATATATCGAACACACATAGCATGACTTAATTTTTTCTAAATGTTAATTAATTTTTTTTAATAGGTTAAAACCTTTTATCAGGTTTACTATCTACTATTATATTTTTACATTTGAATTATATCGTTTTTAGAAGGAGAAAAACAAACACTTTGCGGCGTCGAATTACAGCATTCCACATACAGTGCCTCCAGAATTCGGCGGAAAGTGAGGAACGAAGTGTATTAACACTAAGCTCCCTGTGTAATAAAAAAGAAACAAACATTTAATGTTAAGGAATATATGCCAAAATACTATAGTGCTTATTGAATTTAAGTTAGTTAGACCGATTCTGGGGTTATAGTGAACAAACGTTGACAAACCGATAATCAGATAAACAAACAAAAAACATTATTTTGGGCTCTATGATCATGTTAAATGTTCCCAATAACAATATCATATATCTTCAATATACAGACACCGTTTAGTTACAATTTTATTATAAGTATAGATATACTATAGATAAAAACAATTACGGCACAAGGGCACAAAGTGTGACTGTAAATTCGACTGGTTGCGGATTCGATCCCCACTCGAGGAAATGAAATATTTATTTACATTTATATTTTCATTTATTCGCTCTGGTGTCGAGACAAAGCGCGGCTTTGAGTTCCGCCCCTCAACACGCATTGCCTCCAGAATTCGGCAGAAAGTGGGGAACGGAGTGTCTTTACACTAGCTTCCCACAGCCTACCCTGCGTGTGTGCGTGATACAGCATGATTAAAAAAAAGTATATATATATATATATATATATATATAATATATATATTATATATAAACAATATTTGATTACTAGTTTTTATCCGCCTGATACTTGTATATTGAGAAGTATTATATACGGGTAATTGCTTTTAATGAGATTTGCGCCGTGTACGTTCGCGTAGGTTTTCAATAGGTTATATCTATGTTAGGAACCCTTCCTGGTGCGCATGCGCGCCGCGTGTGGGTGATACACAATCACAAGCGCAAAGGCGTGCGTGCACATCCCATACATATTTTTCTAAATAAATAAATATGTCATTTATTCAGAATTTATATGGAATTTTTAATTGGTTAAAATGTATATTCTCTCTTGTTATATCAAAATTTAATATTTTCAAAACAACAAATGAAACTACTAAAACTGTATTAGAGTTGCCTGTGTCCTATCAATATCGTTTTCGTGGTGATTGTAGTTCCCGCCAAAGTGATATACAAGCGAGGAATAGGAGGTATAGTTTGAGATGCGGTGGCTTGAGAAGAAGGCAGGTACGGTTTTTGCAATATGTGGATAAAATTTTAAGTTCTAAATATGTTTGAGCGTGGGCGTCGAAATATGTAATACAATGAATACTAAATGTTATAATAGATTGCGCAGTCACTTTTGTCACGTAACTATTTTTTTTTAATAGAGAATTTAAAAGAAATGTGAAATAACTATTTCTTAAAGTAGGTCGTGTTCATAGTTATTAGCTTCACGCTGTATCCCGCACACATCAGGGTAGGCAGAGTGAAGTGAAGGTTGTGGGTTTGATCCCTGATTGATTCGAGGAAATTTATTTAAATTTATTTTCATTTAGTATCGCTCTAGTATCGAGACTTCGCTGTCGTGTGTCTTAAAACTAGGTCTTAAAACGGAGTGTCTTAAAACTAGGTTCCCTCTGCCTACCCTGATGTTTGCAGAAAACAGCGTGAAGCTGATGAATATTGTATGGGTTTTATAGATAGATACAGATATGAAGCTTTTTCAACACATTTTTTTTTGTATTTAAAAGCGCATAAATTATGTAAATTAACCTATAAATTATCTGTAATATATTGTTATAAAATGATCAATATAAATATTTTAGAAGTGCCTCAAGAAAATATACATAAATTTGCGCAGTTTTAAAGGCCGCTACAACTTGTACGTTCTGCGCAGACGCATAATACCATACTAATCTCGTCTGATAAAGAAATGCTTATGAGATTTGGCTAGGCGATGTCAGTAGTTTCGTGATTGATTTAATATATTTTTTAATAAAATATTTTTTAATTATTATTATAGCTTCACGCTGTATACCGCATAACAAAGCAAGGCAGAGGAAACCTGGGAACCTAATGTTAAAACACTTCCGTTCCTTATTTTCCGCCGAATTCTGGAGATATTGCGTATTGAGTAATAACACTCAACGAAGCGCTGTGCCTCCTTACCAGAGGAAACGAAATTTTAAATATTTCATTTTCTCGATTGGGAATTGAACTTACAACCTGTGGCGTTAACAGTCGCACGCCTTTGCCGCTGCGCCACTACGGCATCATAGATATATTAAAATAATATTTTGTTTGATATTTTTTATTATTTATTTAGTGTTTTTTATATAATTTTAATATTATGTTGAATAAACTATTTATATACTTATACTAACTATAATGTTCTCTTGCAGGCAAAATCGGAAGAACAACTGGCATGCGAGAAGGAATGGCTGCAAGCGGGTCACATGTGGCTAGCACACCGCGGTGGCTTCACGGCCGTCGTAAGAGAAGGCGATGCTGATGCTGGTAGAGCCAAAGTACGCGTACTCCAGACTGGAGAAGTTATCACTGTTGATGAAGATGATTTGGAGAAGGTGAGGAGAAGTTTAAGTTATAGATTATACAGATAGAAATAGTTTATTGGTCTCGTTTCAGTTTTAGAGGCCAGCCGTGGCGCAGGGGCACAAAGTGTGACTGTAAACACGACTGGTTGTGGGTTCGATCCCTACCTTACAAGGAAATAAAATGTTTCTTCGCTTTGGTGTCGAGGCAAAGTGTGGTGGTGAATTCTTGCCACTCGACGTGAGGAACGGAGTGTCGTAGCACTAGGTTCCCTCTGCCTACCCTGTTGTGCGCGACATACAGCGTGAAGCTGGTTTATTTCTTATTTATGCCGTTTTATGTTTAGTTTTAAGCTTCTTCTGTACACAGGATAGGCGGATTTAAGATTCCATTTTTAGAGTGTCATGTTGACTGGTAGAAGTCAACGCCGCGCTTCATCTTGTCGTACCGGGAAAATAAATTTATTTTTAAATATATTTGTTTCCACGAATACGGATTACATTTATTACTTTTCTATTTTTTATGTGCTTGTAGGCGCGAGAAGTTGTTTGGTAAAATCAAAGCATTTAAAAAGTCTTTATCTTAAAAAATCTTTATGCAGAGGCATTGCATGTTGAGTGGCGGAACTCAACGTCCGGCTTTTGCTTTAACGAGAGAAGAAATAAAAATATAAATAAATTCTAATTCATTTAAAATAATAATTAATTCCCTCGAATGCAAATCGAACCCACAATCGTTGCTTTACAATCACACACCCGTAGCCCCTGCGCCACGATGGCCTCATTCCGAACATTTTTAACCGACTTCCGACGACGACCGGAGGAGGTTATCAAATCGACTGTATTTTTTTTATGTTTGTTACCTCGGAACTGTTGATGGAATTTCGATTATTCTTTTTTTGTTGTTCCCAATTTTGGGATCCCATTAGTCCTCTTTTTTTTATTAAATTTTATAATTATTAGCCCAACGCTTTACAGCATAATATCTAAAATTTTCTACTGTAATTTATAAATTATTCTTTATTAAAAAAAATCGGCTTCACGCTGTATCCCGCACACTGCAGGGTAGGCAGAGGGAAGCTAGTGTTAAGACACTCCGTTCCCCACTTTCTGCCGAATTCTGGAGGCATTGCGTGTTGAGGGGCAGAACGAACGACACCAGAGCGAAGAAATGGAAATATAAATTTAAAAAAAAATTAAATTAAATTAGCTTCACGCTGTATCCCGCACACAGCAGGGTAGGCAGAGGGAACCCAGTGTTAAGACACTCCGTTCCCCACTTTCTGCCGAATTCTGGAGGCATTGCGTGTTGAGTGGCAGAACTCAACGCCGCGCTTAACCTCGACACCAGAGCGAAGAAATGGAAATATAAATTTAAGTAAATATTTCGTCTCCTCGAGTGGGGATCGAACCCACAACCAGTCGGTTTTACAGTCACACCTCGTGCCGCTGCGCCACGACTGGCCTATTCTTTATTACATAATATATATTTAATTTAACAAAAGGCATAGGTCATTGAGACGGTTGGACATTTATATATTGTAAACTAGAACAGGATTATTCTACACGTTTCTACGTTACTGCTGATCACGTTCTTGCTTTGAAGTCTGATTGCTATTTTTCGTCGTGATATTATTTAGATATATTGTTTCTCTATCTACTATAATATTATATAGGGGAAACTACTTTGTTTTTGTGTTTTTAAAAAGGAATAATTCTGAGGCCAGTCGTGGCGCAGCGGCACGAAGTGTGACTGTAAAACCGACTGGATGTGGGTTCGATCCTCACTCGAGGAGATGAAATATTTACTTAAATTTATATTTCCATTTCTTCGCTCTGGTGTCGAGGTTAAGCGCGGCGTTGAGTTCTGCCATTCAAACTGCAATGCCTTCAGAATTCGGCAGAAAGTGGGGAACAGAGTGTCTTAACGCTAGTTTCCCTCTGCCTACCCTGCTGTGTGCGGGATACAGCGTGAAGCTAATTTAATTTTAATTTATTTCATATTTAAAGAGACGGTCAGTATAATAATAATTTGTAAATTTAAAGGCCAACCCACCTCAACTGGAGCGCTGTGAAGATATAGCGTCTTTGCGTTGCCTCAACGAGTGCGGTGCATTGCACGTGCTCCGCTCGCGTCACGCTGCTGCTCTGCCGCACGCCCGAGCTGGACATGCGCTGCTGGTGATGGGACCCCCGAAACGTACCACTCCTGTTTATACTGAGAAGGTTTGTATTTATTTACTTTTTCTTTTTAGGGTTCCGTACTTTAAAATGTAGAAACGGAACCCTTATAGAATCACTTTGTTGTTCGTCTGTCAAGAACATTTATTCGGAGATCGCGTGGATGTATCGATCTGAAAGTAATTTAAGATATGGAGGTCCACAGTCTTTAAGAGTACAGAAAAAATTATGCTTCTAATGTAGAGAGAACCTGGGAACCTAATTTTAAGACACGCTGTTCCCATTATACAACTGGCGTGTTGCTTTGCCTTGTTATCAGAGCGAGAAAATGAAAAATCATTCCCCGAGTGGATCGAACCCACTACTGTCGTGTTCACAGTCCCACACTTATGCGCCTACGGCGCACACATGCGCCATTAAGGCCTCTGTTGACAGATGCTTTACTTCATGTATTATTTAATAATTTCTTTATTGAATGAATTGTTTTTTCAGGTTGCAGCCATGTTCCGAGGGTGTCGAGTGGATGATATGCCCCCACACGTGTTCGCAGCAGCACAATCCGCCCATAGATGTATGCTGGCTTCGAGACGCGACCGTGCTATTGTGTTTCTTGGAAGGTAATCAATTATTTAATCTAATCTAAAAATCTGGTTCTGAGGCTAAGCGCGGCGTTTACTTCCGCAACTCAACACGCAATATCTCATCTAGAATTCGGCGGAAAATAGGGAACGGGGTGTCTTAACATTAGGTTCTCTCTGCCTACACTGCTGTGAGCGGGATATAGCGTGATGTTAAAAAAAATATAGTATATTATATTACGTATATCCATAACCTTTATTTTTTCTATTTTCTTTATTCTGTCTAAAATATGCTTTAATTTTGTTATAATTATGTACCTCTGGTCCCCTGCAAAATTCCTATAAGGATATTTCTCGTAATCTCTAAGACATTATTTACATTATGGTAATTTCACACAATCATAAATATATTATCAACGAATTATGATTATTGAAATCACTTAGTTTACATAACGTGGCTTTAAACATTCTATTTCAAATATTTTAGGTAAATTCTCCTGATTCGTAGTAATATTATATTTTTGCCCCAATTATTATTATACCTAGAGGCCGTCGGGGCGCAGGGGCACACGGCTGTAACTGTAACGCGACGGTTGTGGGTTCGATCCCCACTCGGGGCAATGAATTATTATTTATCAATATTTTAGTTTTTTTTCTCTCTGGCGCCAGGTAAAAACTCGGCGTTGAGTCCCCATCAGCCACTCAACACGCCATCTCAAATCTCGATCTCAATGCGCACTCAATCTCAAATCTCGAAACATTCAGCGGAAAAAGGGGAATGGATTGTCTTAACATTAGGTTCCCTCTGCGTAGGGTACGCACGCTGTGTGCGGGAAAAATCTCCGAGCTTTGCCTCGAAAAAAATAATATATTAAATATTTTATTTCTTTGATTGGGAATCGAATCCACAACCTGTCGCGCTTACAGTCACACTAGCATTTCCTTCTGGATATTATCTTATATCGTGTTGTAATAATTTATATTACAATATAGGAAAAACTAATAAGGTTGATTTACATTATATATGCGAAACAAAGCTAGCCCTTTAACCATTCAAGGCATCTCGTTATATCTCCAAGTGGTCCTATAAATTTTAAATTGTAGGAAATATAAGGTATTGACATCAAGCATAATGTTTCTTCAATTAAAATTATTGTGATTTAACTTTTCTTGTTTATTTCCTTATAGAGTGGTTACTATGATGGACTTGATTTAATATCTTATGAGAAAGAGGTCATTGGCTTTGTTGGTCGTTCGACTTTAAATGTAAGGGTAGTAGGTTCGATACATATTCGGAGAAATAAATAATTTCTTGTATCCCGCACACAATACGGTAGGCAGAGGGAACCTAGTATTAAGACATTCCGTTCCCCACTTACCGCCGAATTCTGGAATTTTCTGGTAGGAAAATATTTCAGCCGTAGGAAGCATTTAATATGAATATTAAATTACAATGATTATATATATATATATATATATATATATATATATATATATTTTCCATTATTTATAAATACTCTGAATATCTTCTCTTCCAGATCGGGTTCTGGTAAAACATCAGCGATGCGACATTGCGTGTGGTATCTGGCGAGCGCTTACCCCGCGCAAGGATCCAAGCTGACCCCGGAAAGACTGGACGCCGCTTTGGACGTTCTACACGCTTTCGGTTCCAGTCGGTAAGTTGGATATTTATTAAAACATCACTTATTTTAAATATCTTATAAATTAATACCAATATTCTGTTACTAGGAAAAAGTATGACTGAAAATTCTATAGTTATTTATTGGATATATTATGGACTTCCAAATTTGGGCCAAAAGGGAGAATGGATGGATGTCTTGGTCCTTGATTCTGTATATAAATCCGCTATTATGTGTAATCATTTTTAAATAGATAGCATATTTAAAAATTATTAAAAATCAGCTTCACGCTGTATTCCGCACACAGCAGGGTAGGCAGAGGCAACCTAGTGTTAAGACACTCCGTTCCCCACTTCCTGCCGAATTCTGGAGGTATTACGTGTCGAGTGGCAGAACTCAACGCCGCACTTAACCTCGACACCAGAGCGAAGAAATGGAAATATAAATTTAAGTAAATATTTCATCTCCTTGAGTGGGGATCGAACCCACAACCAGTCGGTTTTACAGTCACACCTCGTGCCGCTGCGTCACGACTGGCCTAAAAAAAAAACTTTTATCTAATATAATTTTTGGATTTGTTTCCAATGTTATTCAATCTTTTTATTGATCTCTTTGTCTATTTTATAATGTAATATAAATACATTCATTAGAATTTTAAATTAAGCAATAGTCATTTAAAATTTTACATATTTATATTTAATTTAACTAGTTTATTCTTATTGAAATGTTAATCACAACCGGCACGAGTGTGTCTTTCGACAGATATCACCAATAAACAAATATTCGATCTCTTCTGATTTCAAGCCATACTCATAAAATAGTTGTTGAGATGTTTCTTTGATTAAATTAATAATATTGTGTATAAAAGTCTCATAAAACTAAAATATTTTTATTTATCGATATTTATAATAGATTAGAGATCCCGACGCGGCTTCGCCCGCTTAAACTTACGTTGTATTATATCCATATTTATCATATAAGCATGTCTTATTCTGGTGTATAAGCTACATTATTATAAAGTTTAATCTAAATCTCCTCAGTAATTTTTGCGTGAAAATGGAATATACATCCTCGCAAACTTTTAAATTACTCTTTGTCAATAAGAGTGGTTTGTGTTTAAGAATGAAATGAATGAATGTCAGATATTACATTACGACCGAATATTCCATTTCAATTATTATTTATTTTTACTGAAAAATATAGAATTGAACAATTATGTATACATTGTATGAAAAAATATAAGGATGTCAAAAAATATAAGCATTGGTTTTGTTTCGGACTATTTTTTTTAATAAAGAAAAAATGGAAAAAAAAGAAATTCTTAGATAAAAAAATATTTATTTAATTAAGTAACAATTGCTATAATAAGATATTAAATAAAATGATCATATTTTTTTCAGGACGGGATCAAATTCTTTCGCATCACGTTTTGTTTCGCTGACGTCTCTGGACTTCGACGGCGGCGGTGCTTTGGTATCGGCGTCTGTGCAAATACTGTTGCCGGATTTGAAGCCGGAACAAACCGGTCTACGAGCTTTGCATGCGTGAGTGTTAAATATATATATAATAATTCTAATAATAGATTTTTGTTAAAAAGAAGTTGTTGTAATTTGCATTAGACAGCCTCAGCCCCGTGGTCGTCTTAAGATATTAGCGGTTTATTAATATAGTAGGACACGAGACAAGGCTTGCAAGAATCTGCATAAAAGTTCAGTTTGCTTTTAAAAAATATTTAAAATACTTAATATATTATTTAATAATTTTATTAATAATCAAAATTAAGTAACCCTCAAGTTTTTCTATAATTTTATGTACTATAAGGTACACTATATGTGACATGTTTTGAACGACATATTCCTCATTTCGTCATCCATCCATTGATTAGTTGCAATGTATATATAACAACTAATATTAACTCAATAACATTTCTCTGCTCTACTTCTTAGCTGCTTCTCCTGTTCATGTATATATTCTCCCAAAATAACGTTACTGATGAACAGCATAAGTCCGTAAGTCAATTGTTGAGGACAGTCGTTTCGCAGAGCCACAAAGTGTGACTGTAAACGCTACAGGTTGTGGATTCGATGCCATCTTCGCTTTGGTGTTGAGGGAAAGCGCGGCGTTTAGTTCCACCACCCAGCACGCCTCGAGAATACCTCTAGAATTAGGAATATAGGGAATGAAACATCTTAACACTAGGATCTATCTGCCTACCCTTGTGCAGGATACTGCACTCTAGCTAGCTGTATTTGTCAATTGTCTTGTTAATCGTTTTGCTTTAAGTCATAATTTATGGTTTTTTCTTAATTTACGGATTTAATTTTTATTTACAGATTATTCCACGGCTGTGACGGTCGTCTTCGTCGTGAATTACTCCTGGACCAGGCTCCGGTCAGCGCTCCAAACCCCTACATCAGTTCCTCAGACAAAGCTGAAGCGCCATCGGAGTTTTCAGCTTTAAAGGAAGCTTTGAAACTACTGGCAGTGACTGAACAAGAACAAATGGCGATATGGAAGATATTAGCAGCTGTATGCCATTTGGGATGGGCTGGTGTTGTTAGAGGTAGCTTATAACTATAAATTCATGTATGTTTCTTTTGAGTAAAAATCAAAATCAGCTTCACGCTGACGCTCTATCCCGCACACAGCAGGGTAGTCAGAGGGAAATTAATGTTATGACGCTCCGTTCCCCGCTTTTCGCCGAGTTCTGGAGGCATTGCGTGTTGAGTGGCGGAATTCAACGCCGCGCTTTGCCTCGACATCAGAGCGAAGAAAATGGAAATATAAATTTAAGTAAATATTTCATCTCCTCGAGTGGGGATCGAACCCACAACCAGTCGGTTTTACAGTCATACTTTGTGCCGCTGCGCCACGACTGGCCTCAATATAAAGTTTTTTACATAATATTTATTTAACTTTATGAGTTGCCATCATACAAACATGTTTTAAAAGCCAATCTAAAGTCTGTTGCCTTACTGACCAAGTATGAGCTTCTCAATCAACCAGTATTCTGCAGTTTCAAGGTGAAGTCCGACTTCTAGATATCTCATAGTAGAACCCTACACGTATTGAGGTCTATATAATCATAGTATTTTTATGATGGTTTTTATATACAAAAAAATGGGTTTTTGAAAAGTTAAATTCTGTAAAATAAAGTATCAATATTATGACCTCATAATTTTGAGAATATTATAGGATTCATATCCTTAAAATTAAGATAGCATTTCTAAAAGGGCATCCTATCCCTATAATATTTTTTTCGCATAAAGACATCAAAATACTTGTATCTAAATGACTATCTTGTTTGTGACTTTAAAGGACAAATGCTTCTAAATGCTGCAAATACTTTTTTTAGAAATTCTAAATATACTAAACAGTAATATGTATGTGAGTGTAGTATTAGCGGAGTGTTGAAGAATGCAAATCGAACCCACAACCGTCTACACATACTGATGAAAGTATCTTTGAATAATTCTAATATAAATAATATAATTCTAATATATTTAATTTACACAGCAAACACGGCGTCCGGTCTGAAGTACCAGTTCGCGAGTACAGGGTGCGCCACCCGCGCGGGACGCTTGCTGGGCGTGGGCGCGGACGAGCTAGCTCGCGCTGTGTTCACGCCCCCCACCCCGCCTTCGCCTCAACCGTCGGTTTTAAGGTATAATTTAATCATCATCGTCATCATCATCATCGACAGCCACCGACTGTCCACTGTTGGACATAGGCCTTTCCGAATTCCGCCACCACACTCGATCTTCAGCTCTTCGTACACATCCATATAATTCAATATATTGTTGTTACTCAATATTTTATAAATACCATTGTTCTTAGGTACTTTTTAAATGATTAAATATCGTAAAAATATAACTTTCGCTTATTGTTCTAAAATTATTTATGAATATTTTATATTTTTTATTCTCTAAGAGAATGTAGAATATAAAAGTAGAAGGAAAGGCAATGTCTGACTAAATCATTTTAGTAATTTATATTTTTTAAAACTCACTATAAAATTTTAATATAGAAAATTTATACAGTGGTAACTCGTAAATAAATAACTGACTTATTTACTTCACGCTGTATCCCGCACACAGCAGGGTAGGCAGAGGGAACCTAGTGTTAAGACACTCCGTTTCCCACTTCCTGCCGAATTCTGGAGGCATTGCGTGTTGAATGGCAGAATTCAACGCCGCGCTTGTCCAGTGACTAGTAACTGTTGGTAATTAGTACATATGTAATATAACTAAGAGTGTTTTTAACATTTTTGAAGTGCTAATCCACACTTAGGAAAGAAAAATATTTATTTAGAAAACATATAAAAATTTGAACGTAGCAGAACTCGAACCCGCGCCTCCTGGAAGTCGACCAGGCGCTCGGGTTTCTAAGCATCTACTTGAACGTATGACTTAGTGGCCAGAGCGCTTGGTCGGTTTCGAGGAGGCGCGGGTTTTATACGTTTTTTAAATAAGTATAATTAAGAGTGATTTCGGTTAGTAGTATTAATATTACTTTTTTTATAAGGCAAAATATTAAATAAATGAACATATTTATTTTATAAATAAACAATATTTCAGAACTCCATCACCGTCAAATGAGAAAGAGGCGCCCGGCTCCGATGCTCTCGACGCGTTCGTGTCTGGACTCTACAGTGAAACATTTAACATCGTTGCTGCTTTAGTTAATAGGTATTTGGTATAGAGAGAATATTTGTTTTTTTTATTCACTTTTTTTTAGTCTACATCTGTATTTTTGATCATCGCTATTTATGTTTATTTCTATATGAAGCCTTGAGCTTAATATAATTCTTATAACAAAAAATTAACAACACATATAAAGATATTCTAATAGCCTTTTTTATAACATAGTCCTTTTATCTTAGTCGTCTAATATCTTAATACATAATTGTATTCTAAAAGCGTATTATGAGCGTTATACATTTTTTTAATGTCATTGTCAAAATAAGATTCACATCTCAAATTCTAGTACATTCTATTACATTTCTAAACCATGTATAAACAGGAGTCTATCAACATCAGCAAGAACGGCGGCGTCCATCCTGTTGTTGGACACGCCCGGTGCGGACAACCCGATGTGCGCGGGACAGCAGAGCGGTGCTACGCTATCGAAATTGTTGTCTAATTATTTACAGGTATTTATAAAATCTAAATAAATCCACCTAGTGTTAAGACACTCCGTTCCCCACTTTCTGCCGAATTCTGGAGGCATTGCGTGTTGAGTGGCAGAACTCAACGCTGCGCTTAGCCTCGACACCACAGCGAAGAAATGGACATAAAAAATTTAGTAAATATTTCATCTCCTCGAGTAGGGATCGAACCCACAACCAGTTGGTTTTACAGTCACACTTTGTGCCACTGCGCCGCAACTGGCCTCTATTTATTTATGAATAATATATAATAATTAAATATTGGCGTCGATAACAGTAGTTATTGGGCCATCTTTTAATAATATTGTGCGGTTTTCTTGATGTTTTGATATAAAGATAGTGGATCCTTGTCATAGCTGGTCACATCTGAGAGACTTTCATCAATGCGACGTCACATATTTTGAGGCGGACCATTGAGTTCCACCACTCAAAAAGCAATGCCTCCAGAATTGCAGCGGAGTGTCTTAACACCATGCTCTCTCTGCCTACTTTGCTTTACGCGGGATATAGCGTGAAGCTAAAAGAAATCTACAATATTTGGAAATATATATTTAGAAAAAGAAATTATAGTGCCATATTTCGTCCCAAATTTCATGGTCTAAATAGAAAATTTATAAAACATTCTGTGGCATATAAAATGATTTAATGATTTTAAATGTTTCAATTATTTTTAAGGAACGCCTTCAAACAGTATTCCACGAGGCCTTATTAGTGGCTCCACGAGAACGTTATGCACAAGAAGGTATCACCTTGGATGATGGCTCTGAGGAAGGTAATATAATAATGTATTATAATTGTTAACCTATATTTAATATGTAACTAATACAGTTTTTTTAATTAATTTTATTTTTCATATATTATTGTATATTTCATAACTAATATCAACCCGCGAGGTTTAAGCTGAATTTAGCATTTGTCTCTTACAAATAAATATTTTCTTAAATATTCATATTTAAGAAAATATTTATTTAGAAAACGTATAAAAACAACTAACAACATAAATAAGTTGTAACAAGCGTATAAAAATGTCGACGTAGCTCGATGGGAACGTATGGCTTAGTGGTCAGAGCGCCTGGTCGGTTTCCAGCAGGCGCGGGTTCGAGTCCCGCTACGTTTAATTTTTTATATGTTTTCCAAATAAGTATTTTTCTTTCCTAAATGTGGAATAACACTTTAAAAATGTTAAAAAGTATTCATATTTTGTAGTTAACGTTGATTTCCGTTGTCTGTTTTTTTTTACTTAATTCTTTTACAAAACTCATTTAAACTTGCATATTTTAAAAATATTCAAATTATAACTTTATTATTATATTCTATAAAATTACAGATTGGCTATCGGAAACAGTGAACCCGGGTCCCATGGTGGACTTGCTGGACAAAGCGCCACAGAACACCATAGTGCGTAGTTCCCAAGCAGATCTACGTGATTGTGATAGGCGGGGGCTGTTATGGTAAGAAAAATTACTAGTATTGAAAAAAATATATCTTTTCCTTTTTGTGGAATAAATAGAATAAATATTATTTAATGCCTTAAAAGATGTAGATTTACCGAAATACTAACAGTAAGAGCTATAAGCTAGAAATAAAGATAATAACGGTAAGACTGTAAAACACGACCGTTGTTGGTTCGATTCCAATTAGTGGGAGTGAGTTGCTCCAGAGCGGGCAAGGCAAGTGCGGCATTCATTTCCGCTACTAAACGCGCAATATTTAAAAAAAAACTTGCAGAAAGTGGGGAACAGAGTATCTTATCACAATGATGTAGTGGGAATCAATATGGAAGAACAGCCTAAAGCCAAAAAGCTTAAAACTAATATTAACTAATCCCAATTTTCCCAGGCTCCTAGACGAGGAGTCAATGTATCCAGGTTCTTCTGATGACACATTCTTAGAGCGCGTCATGTCACATTATGGAGCACCCCATCAAACACATTATTTGATCAAGAAAGCACCTCACAATAGGCAGTTTATTCTACAACATTTACAGGTATATTCTAATATTTTTTTGCTTTGCGAAAAATAAGGATGCTTCTTGTTGTTGTGATTGCCTTTAATTATTTATTGAAAGCAATCACAATTTTATTTTATACACACATTTATTTTATACATTGAGGTCAGTCGTGGCACAGGGGCACAAAATGTGACTGTAAAATCGAGTGGTTGTGGGTTCGATCCCCACTCGAGGAAATGAAATATTTATTTAAATGTATATTTTCATTTCTTCGCTCTGGTGTCGAGGCAAAGCGCGGCGTTGAGTACCGCCACTCAATGCGCAATGCCTCCTGAACTCGGCGGAAAGTGAAGAACGGAGTGTTTTAACACAAGATTCTTTCTGCCTACCCTACTATGTGCGGGATACAGCGTGAAGCTGGTTTTTTAATTTTATATATTTTCTCCGTAGGGTACTAATCCTGTGTTATATGATGTCACCGGCTGGGTGAAGGCGAGTCGCGAGAACCCTGTACTGAAGAAGGCACATACTTTATTACAAGAGAGCCAAAAGTATGTATATTTTGTACTAGCAATCCAAATGCGGCTTCGCCCGCATAATATTATTGTTATATTATAGTCAAATTATAAAGATTTTTTACATCAATCGTAGCTTGATGTATAAGCAATATTAAAGTAAAATTTTATCTAAATCCATTCCGCACTATTAGCGTGAGAGTGGAACAAACAACTTTATAATATTAGTCGGAAATTTATAAGTGATAAATCTTCACAATTTTAACTTGTACAATATTTAATGTAAGTACTATATTTTCCTTTAATAAAATGTAACGTGCGTGGTCCGCAGCGAGGACATAGGGCGGTTGTCGTCGTGGTCGCGCGGCGCGTGCGGCGCGGGCGCGTGGGCGGCGGCGGGCGACGCCTCCACGCTGAGGCGCGCCTCTTCCATACGGAGAACGCTCACTTCTGGTAAATCTTTATTATTGTTATTTTATCTTTATTCATAGTATTTTATAGTACGGTCAATGAATCATGGCCGCTTTGAAGTTTATTTATTTAATGTTTGCTAGTGGTCATTACGTTATAAGAAGCTGTTTCCGGGTTCATAATAATTATAATTTAAACATATTTTACTTAGTTAGCAAATTGGGCTTCATACGGGAATAAAATAATCAAAAATTAAATCCTAAAATCAATTAGGGCCGCCATGACTCGTCGACCATACTATATGTACCGTGAACGTTTGGTACAGTGCACATATATGACTGTAAACGGGATGGTTGTGGAGTTTGATTCCATTTAGGGTAGCGAGTTATTTTTATTTCATTGCTCTGGCAGCAAGACGAAGCGGTTGAAAAATTTATTTTATTATAGCTCTTTTTAACAAACTGTGTATGAATACATTTACTTCCACTTATTAAATCATGCTGTAAGTATATCTCATATTTGTTAAATATTAAGTATATGTGTATCGAAAAAATATGAAACAACCGTATTTATTAATAGAATATCATAAAATGTATAAATGTATGTATATATCATATACTAATATTAATAAATATTCTTATTATGTGGATACTTAAGATACTTTTTATTAATAATAGCAGACAGCTCTCCCTTCTGCCGAGCATCAATTATACGACGTTCTCTTGGTAAGGGAACATATCACAAATAAAAAAATAATACAATAAAACATTCCCTTCCCTTTTTTGGTATGTAGTTAATAGTTATATGCTATTATTGATCATAAACAAATCCTTCTCATGGTATAATTAGAATTAATAATAAACCAAAGTTTATTTAGTTTTTTTTTATATTTATATTTTATTATTTTTATATTTTATTTTCATACTGTTAAATGTAGAAGGTGTATTATAAAAATTCTCTGTAAAATGCTTATTTCTCACGGCAAATATTTTATTCTAATTTCATTTATTAATATCATCTTAATAGTAGAAGTAATTGTTTACTTATCGCATTTTAATACTGTAACGGTTGCTGTTTATTTCTTTATATATATCTTTTTAGGTTCACGCTCTGTCCCGCGTATACTATTGAGGGAACATGGGAACCTAGTATGGAGGCTTTTCGTTCTCATTAAGACACTTCCGTTCCCCATTTTCCGCTAAAATGTGTAGGCATTTCGTGTTGAATAGCGAAACTCAAGCCGCTCGTTAGCAGCGAGGACGTGAAAATATTAAATATTTAATTACTTCGAGTTGGAATATAAATACAAAATTATATTTTTTGAAATATAATTATCAGATTGTCTCTTAAAGTATCTAAATAACATTTTGTCTTACTTATCATAGACTTATCTCAAAAATTCAACGGAAGGTGGGTGCCTAGTGTCTATTAGGTTCCTACCCGTAAAGCGTGAAAAAAATCTTATAGTATTCTATTTTAATCAAGGTACAGCAGGCATGAAGCGGCGTTCAACCGCGTTACAAGCCAAATTCGTAGCGGACGGTATAGTCGATACGCTGCGGCGTTGCGGCGCCGGCGGCGTCCACTTCGTGTGCTGCCTCGTCACCAACCAGATCAACGAGTCCTTCGATGATGTTAACATACCTCTTTTGAGGTCTCAGGTACTTACAGTTAATGTTCATATATTTTCATATTATAGAGACTGTCGTACGGTGGTGGGTTTGATTCCCATTCGAGGGAATGATTAAAAAAGATATTGTATATTCAGGGAATATAGTCATTGAAATTTTGGCAGAGCTCAACGCCACGCTTTATTTTACCAGTACATATAGATAATGCATTACAAGAAATATTTTTAACATGCTTTTGTTGGCTTAATTTATTAATAAATCTATGAAATAGTATAACGAGCTCTACCAACATAAAATGCTTCTATCTCAGTTAAATATAAATTGTCACTAGTTGTTAGTAGAAGCCAGTCGTGAGACAGGGACATAAGCGCGTGACTGTAAACGCAGGTTATTTGGTATCGAGGTAAAACACGGCGTTGAGTTTCGCCACTTAACACGCAATGCCACCAGAATTCGGCGGAAAAATGGGGAAAGAAGTGTCTTAATATTAGGTTCGCGCTGCCTACCCTGCTGTGTGCGGGATACAGTGTGAATTGGAAAAAAAATAGTAAAATCCTTTTTTTTTTAGTTAAAATAAATAAATAAGCTTCACGCTGTATCCCGCACATAGCAGGGTAGGCAGAGGGATCATAGTGTTAAGACACTCCGTTCCCCACTTTCTACCGAATTCTGGAGGCATTGCGTGATGAGTGGCAGAACTCAACACCGCGCTTAACCTCGACACCAGAGCAAGGAAATAGAAATATAAATTTAAGTAAATACTTCATCTCCTTGAGTGGGGATCGAACCCACAACCAGTCGGTTTTACAGTCACACCTCGTGCAACTGCGCCACGACTGGCCTCAAGTTTTTTTCAGTTTCACGCTAATATTTTTTTCCTATACAAATAATATAAATTTTATACATGTCTAGTTCCGCGGCTTCCAATTGCTCGACGCGGCGAGGCTGTATAAACAAGGATTCCCGGAACACATGCCGCTTTCTGAATTTGCTAGAAGGTAAGAAGTGGTCTCATTGAAATAATAATATAATGAATTACATAATAAGAATAATAATTAAGAAAATAGAAATACAAGACAAAAAAATATATAAAAAGAAATTTCTACTTTGTCTAAACATACTGAAGTAAACCTGCTAAATCTATATTTTGTTTATTCGTTACGTACATTTTTATACCATTTTAAGTTGTGAATAAAAATATAAAGTTGTTTACTATTGGATTCCCTCTGCCTACCTATAACTGTACAGGAAAAATTATGCTGCTTAAAAAACT
This sequence comes from Heliconius erato x Heliconius himera, assembly GCA_013421005.1. NCBI lineage: Eukaryota > Metazoa > Arthropoda > Insecta > Lepidoptera > Nymphalidae > Heliconius > Heliconius erato x Heliconius himera. The sequence goes on along the minus strand of JAATLQ010038508.1, from coordinate 5,670 downwards.
TATTAATGTTTAGTTTACTTATAGTGACCAGACACTGTAACCAACGTATAATAATTTGAAAGTTGAGGGATTTAATTTGTTTATATATACGTTATCTGAGCAAATATCTTTTTTTTTAAATTAAAGTGTATAAACTAATATATTGAGGCCATTCGTAGCGCAGGGGCACAAAGTGTGACTGTAAAACCTACTGGTTGTGTGTGGGTTCGATCCCCACTCGACGATATGAAATATTTACTTGAATTTATATTTCCATTTCTGCGCTCTGGTGTCGAGGTTGAGCGCCTGCCATTGCCACTCAACACGCAATGCCTCCAGAATTCGGCAGAAAGTCGAGAACGAAGTGTCTTAACACTAGGTCCCTCTGCCTCTGCCTACACTGCTGTGTGCGGGATACAGCAGGTGAAGCCTTTTTGGTAAGGTGAAGGTGATTTTTATAAACTAATATAACCCAATAATTTCGAGCCACACCCAAACATTTCTCAACAGATATCGTCTCCTGGCGACGTCTGAAGATGAGAACGAGGACGCCCAGCAAGCGTCCATGTCGGACCGGCAGGTGGTGGACGACATGCTGCTGGCGCTCGACCTGGACGTCACCAGCTACCGACTGGGGATGACACAGGTAAGTCCTAGATAGTATTGTTTAAACTATTTTTTTTTTATTTTATTTATTCCATTATAAATACTTATAGATTTCTGCAGCAGCTAAGATTGATAAGGTTTGTTTTATATAAAGAAAATTGTTATATTAAAACGCTGTTATATATAATTATATAGTTTAATTATGTATTAAGATTTAATTTCGTGCTTCGTGGTAATAAAGCACCATTTACTTAATGGCTAAACTAAATGGCTAAACTTAATTTATATTAAAATAGCACATTTTTTACTGTTATCAAATTTGAAAAGATTGTAGATTTAACAAAATTCACACTGATTTGATATTTTCAAAAATAATGCTTAAAGACCATTTTATTATATTTGTATTTAAATTATTTTCGTCGCTCAACCATACAGTGTACGGCGTTGTATTCCGTTGCCTAATATAAAAATATGATGAAAATGATGAAATATTTATGAAAGGAAACGAAACTAAAGAAATATTTATCTTAACAATATTTTTTTTACTATTCTACCTTTTAAAAATTGAATAAAATGAAAATTATTTTTAATTTTGTCATAAAACAAGTAGCTTCACTCTATATTCTACCCTACAGTAGCATAGAGAGAGAAAATTTTGGGAACCATGTGTCAAGACACTCCGTTCCCATTAAGATATATCCGTTACTCACTTTCCATTGAATTTTGGAGGCATTAAGTGTTAAGTGGCGGAAGAAATGGAAATATTTCATTTCTTCAAGCGAGAATAAAACCCACAACCTGCAGTATATAAAATGAAATGATCCGTAATTATAATACTAAATGAGTTTTCATTTAAAATAATTATTTCTGCAAACAAATAAAATTTACATAATCAAATCAGCCAATATAATATCAGTTAAATTTACCTTTCATCGTTGGAAACGGCTCTATAATATAATTTAATATTCAGCATAAACGCATTTACTTTTACTTAATTACTACTCTATAAGAACCTAATACAATTATAGCAAAAGAGATTATTCCAAAAATGAAAAAGTGATTTCAAACAATGAAACAAAATAATTAATAAAATTATCATTTTAAAATTAAACGCTATTTGTCAAGAATGACGCACACATAGACAAGCCTATCTAAGCGATAACACGGCTCATTCACGAAATCGAGTCGTAGGTAATGGCGGCGATATCGAATTGCGTAAAATAGAACGAAAGATCTCTTTCTCGTTCTAATATGTTTTTTGAGAATGAAAAGCGGCAACGCTTAGTAGTATTTATGTAGTAGTATGTGTTTACGTTATTGATATCTATGCGTAACTGCGTCACACGAAATACAGGTATGGATAAACATCGTGAAATGAAAAAATAATCCTATGTCTAAACTGTTGAGGTATCTTGATTAATTTATATAATATAATAATAATATTTATTACATTAAGAAAAATTCGTACATAACAAAAACTTAAATCGGTAATAACTGCATTAGTATAAAACTGTGTTGCAGCTATTAACTCTAAGCTATTTCTTTAGGTATTGATTTTAAATACTTTACCCTATATGCTGTTCCCGTAAAAGGAGCGCCGACGTCCAACCTGTATACAAGGAAACACTTTTGCATTATCAATTATAACGAGCTAAGAAAAATAATCAGCTTCACGCTGTATCCCGCACACAGCAGGGTAGGCAGAGGGAACCTAGTGTAAGACATTTCGTACCTCACTTTCTGACGAATTCTGGAGGCATTGCGTGTTAAGTGGCAGAACTCAACGCCGCGCTTTGCAACGAGCTAAGAGATTTAAAGAAAAACTGGTGTAGTACACCAGTTTTCTCTTCAAAAATCTAGTCTATCTAAATAGTGTTCAAATATGAAAGTCTCATTAGAAATTACACATTGAATTTAGAATAGTACTTCAGATGTAAATTGACGTTTCGAAAATAAACATTACATCGAAAATCGATTGAATGTCCGTCTTATAACACGATTTGCCGTAAATAGATGATATTTTTTGCGTAAATGATATTCTAGAAGTGTTAGGTTAACTTTCATAAAAAAAATGTCAGTTACAATCTAAATTTTCTTTTAGCGTGAAATTGTATCTCTCCCACAGTAGAGTAGCCAGAAAGGAGTTAATATTAAAACTCTCCGTTCCAAATTTAAAGTCGAATTCTAATGGCATTGCGTATTGAGTGGCGGAACTCAACGCCGCGCTTTGCTTCCACACCAGAGCGAAGAAAATGGAAATATAAAATATTTTCCGAATGGGAACCGAACCCACAACTTGTTGCGTTTCAGTCACACTTTGTGCTCCTGCGCCACGATTGGTCTCTACAATCTACATTCAAGTTTTCGTGTGAAATCGACTCTTACGTGATTTTTTTAATTAATACAGCGATAGTTGGAAATAAAAGTAATGGAGTAGTAAAGTGAAATATGCAGTAGCAATTGCTGGATGGGTGGCCGTAACATAAAAATGGAAATTTCTCCTCTACTCACAAAATATATGACATTTAAAACGACTTATCTTTTTTTATGACTATAACAATAAACATAAAATTTGAGGGTATTATTAAAAAACAAAAAAAGAATAAGCGCTTGCGATAAAAAACAAATTACCTACATTTAAGGAATAATAAATTTACCATAAGATTCTCGTATAAAAAAGTTGTACACGTTTTTATGTATTTTTTATCAATTTAAAAAGCACACTTTAAAACTTCGCTTTAAAAAGTGTAAATGTTCTTCTAATAAAATTTAATTATATTAATAATAATTTAATAGACAGAATGTAGTTTTTAATCGACTTCAAAAAAGAATGAAGTCCTCGATTCAGGTGCAAAATTCCCTGTCTGAAGAAAAAAGCAGCAGTCGTTGAAAATATCAAACAAACGGGAAAGCACTTAAAACGCATCGAAACGAACGGAACGAGTAAAGCAAAAAATACAAAAATCATTAGACAAAGTGTCAATGTCAATCAGCTGTCACATCTGACATTTATAAATTATTTTTTAAGAAAAAAACACACCGACCAAACAAACTAAAAAATATAAAATTAATTTACTTAACATAAAGCAATTAATAGTACTTCGATTTTGTTAAAAAAAATTAAAGAAAGATTTTTTAATTTTTAAGTCGGCGCCATGTAAAAGAAACAGTCTTAGTAAAACGATATTGTAAAAAGGTTGTTGTAAACATTAGCTTGACACCGACTTCAAAATTATAAAATCTGACTTTAATTATTTTTTTTTTAAAAAACAAAGCAAGTCAAAGTAAGGATCTGAAACTATTTTTCCTATGTACTTATTTTAGAAAACGTATAAAAATTTTAACGTAGCGGGACTTCAACCCGCGCCTCCTGGAAACCGACCAGGCGCTCTGACCACTAAGCCATACGTTCATTGTGAATTTCTAAAATAAATATTTTTCTTTCCTAAGTGTGGAATAACACTTTAAAAATGTTAAAAATATTTTTCCTATTTATCTCCGCTTCCATATTGTCAATTCAGCTGAGTTTTTGGTATTTTAAAATTGAAAAAAAAAATACAAATTTATTAGAACATATCTCATCTCTTTTTCCCAAGATTTTCTGTTTCCTTTAAAAAAAATTACGAAACAAAGTAACGAAGGGGAACAGTTATAGAACTTTTTTCATCTATTGTGATAAATTACCGTCATTACGTTATTACAGTTGTTATAACAAATTGTAATTTAATAATTTTGGATGGATACCTTTCACTATTTTTGTATTATATTAGTCGTGTAATCACTTTGTTTTGATACTTTGGTAAGTTTTCTTTTTTTTTGTTTGTTTTTTTTTTCTCTTGATGTTTTGAAGTAAATGTACTTATTTATAAAACGTATAAAAATTTGAAAACGTATAGAAATCTGAGCCATACGTTGTCGAGAACGTATACTAACTATACGAACTAAATTCCTATTTATTTTATATTGAAATATTTAATGTTTTAATTTCTTCGCTCTGGTGTGTAAGCGTATGCTTTCAAAATTTAACGAAAAACGGAGAGCGGAGTGTCTTAACACTAGACACAGTGCGCGAAATCGAACCCGCGCCTCCTGGAAACCGATTAGGCGCTCTGACCATACATATATATATATGTTAAATTGATTATTTCCCTTCGTAACATTTTCTAACTACAACGCTCGACTATCGCAAAACACAGTGTTGGTAGACGTGAAAACTTACTTTCCATCCTGATCGACAAGCGGTTTCCGTGGGAACAATTTATTCTTAAACGAATCGACGGACAAGCGCTATTTTAATATAAATACAATATTTTAGAGGCCCTCGTGGCGCAGGGGTACAAGGGTGTGAGTGTAATGTGACGGTTCGATCCCCATTCGAGGGAATAAATTATTATTTATAAATTTTCACACACGTGACCCAGAATTTGGCGAAAAATGAGGAACGGAGTGTCTTGACACTAAATTCCTTCTGCTTACCCTGCTGTATGCGGGATACAGCGTGAAGCTGAAGCTGATTAACTTTTTATTTTTTTATTTCTGACAAAAGTTTCCCCACTCAACACGCGAAGCTTCGAAAAATTCGACGGAAAGTGGAGAACGCAGTGTCTTAACAATAGGTTCCCTCTACCTACCCTGCTGTATGCGTGAAACAGCGTGAAGCAAAGCAACATTATAAATGATTTTATAATCCGATTTCTGCACTGTAATTTTATTATCAACGCTCAGTGAAAGCTGTTACGCAACTCATCTCTATATATAATAAGACAGTAAAAATATTTTGTCTGTACATTTAGTAATTTTGACTGAAATGGATAGAGGGACACTTAAAAAGACTAATAGAAAGCATAAAGATTTTTTTTGAATTTCTTGTCTGTCTGTCTGTCTGTCTGTCTGTCTGTCTGTCTGTCTGTCTGTCTGTCTGTCTGTCGACATATTGTTGTCCGCATTTTTCTCTGAAACTACTGAACCGATTTACTTGAAAATTTCACCAATTGCTTTGTTTTAACTCAATTTAGGTTCTAAAGTTTGGTTCATCAAAATCGGTTCATTAAAAAAAAAGTTATCGTCATTTGAATGAACTCAAGG
>JAATLQ010038507.1:17320-118058 GCA_013421005.1 Heliconius erato x Heliconius himera | reverse complement strand
TTAAATTTATATTTCCATTTCTTCGCTCTGGTGTCGAGGTTAAGCGCGGCGTTGAGTTCTGCCACTCAACACGCAATGCCTCCAGAATTCGGCAGAAAGTGGGGAACGAAGTGTCTTAACACTAGGTTCCCTCTGCCTACCCTGCTGTGTGCGGGATACAGCGTGAAGCTAATTTAATTTAATTTAATTTTAATCTTTTTGGCAGGCCACCAGACGAGGATACAGCTTCACAAGAAAGTGAATATGGTGAAGAAGAAGAAGATGCTGAAACTGTGCATTTAAAGCCGAGAAGACCGTTCTGGGCTAACAAAATACAATTTGTGTTAGCATGTGTTGGTTACTCGGTAGGCCTCGGAAATGTATGGCGCTTTCCCTATCTTTGTTACAAAAGTGGTGGAGGTAAGAATTATTTTAATTTATTTTTATCTAAATAGCATCTAATTATGATTTAATAACGTTAATAAAGTTTTTATTATTACAGTATTTGGAAATAGAGTCATATACATTTAATAACATTGGTGAGGATAATCCATGATAATATACTAAATGATACAGATAACTCATTATTTAACTTAATAAATATATTGTCTTAGTTAATGCTGAGATTATAGTCATATTTATATATAAGTAAAATAAAATACGATCTAAAATAAAAATATTATTACGAATATATTACGAAGAGTTTACCCATAATATTAAAAAAAATCAGTCCAGTAGGTCCAAAGTTCAGTCGGGTGTTTTTTTATTTCCTATTTTTTTTTGTTTATTTTCATAATAAGGGCAGACTTAAGAAATATTAAAGGGTATAACTGTTATAAATATGAAAATAGTCGGGTAAATAGTAAGAATGGTTGTTAAAACATCTTTCTAAATTGTTGTAAATGTCTTAAAGGGTTACATAAATTGAATAAATAACAATTAAAATTAAATAAATAGTGCCTATACTTGACAACTTGCCTATTTTAAAATATAAATACTTAAAGTACCTGTTATGTCATATTTATCTGTATATAAATAATCTGTTATATACCTTACTAGTGACCGGCCCCAAGTTTTCCGCACCTTGCAATAAATTCATTATAGGACATAGCTTAGAGGCAGTTAGGTATATTTCCGTTATTTTTTGTTTTGGTCTCGCTAATTGGCATGTAAATATATGATTGTTTCTCATTGGCACCCCACCGGATTCAGAAAGTGAAAGATCAAAATTCATATTTTTAAATTTTCTCATTGTATTATTGTTGTCAGTATTATAAGTAAAGATAATAATGAAATAACCTCTTTGAAATCCTTATATTAAATCCATTAATTTAATTCCCATATTGTAGTATTCAAAAATAAAAAATATATATTACACTAAGTACCTACATTGGCGTCGCACCGCCACCATGTTTGATTTTTTTAACGTCACATATCTAAAAACTTAGACAAATCTATTGATATATCTATTTTATCTCTGCAGGAATGAAATACATGTCTATTTTACCCCTTCAAGAGTTAAAATATTTCAAAATCCCTTCTTAGTAGGTATTGAAAATAAATATCTGTCCAAATTTAACGCTTCTACCATTAGCAGTTACGGCTGTGCATGCGTCTATACCTAAGTCAGTTTTTTCCTGTTTTTTTGAATGAACTGATTGCTGTTGACCTGGACTGATCTTGACAGGGTCACCGGGCTTGGAGGGGCGAGAATAGGTCGCCCCTGAAGAAAAATTACGAGCTTTGATGGACGCTCGTGAAGGTTCGGCAAACGCAGGGAAATGCCGTGTTTACGCTAATCAGGGGTGATTTTGACCGCTGAGCCCCGTCGCGCTGAGGTGTAGTCTAGTGTTATGAGACTGAGGAATGAATCCTGCCTATGTACTCGGCGTTTGCGACAGTAATTGGATCATCGGGATCTAGAAGGACGTTGAAGAAGCGAGTGTGGATGACGAGCGTACTTGCAGAATTCGACAATGAATGGGTTGGAGTGGGAATCTGCACACAATCATAGTAGCGCTTGGCTAGGCGTTTGCAGAATTGTTTTAGCGATTCTAATTCAAAATCTTTGTGTAGGTCCACGTTGTGTACATACCATGGGCATCCGGATGCCATACGGAGAAATTTGTTTTGGACCCTATGAAGGAGGTCTATCTTGCAAGCATGCAATTTTTGTACAATGTCAGCTTGTTTCGGACATTTTACTAACTACGCTTGCAAATGAGTGGATACAGCCTGCACATGGCGCATTTACGGAGGCATTGCGTGTTAAGTGACAGAACTCAACGCCGCGCTTTGCCTCGACACCAGACAGAAGAAATGGAAATATAAATTTAAATAAATATTTCATCTCCTCGAGTGGGGATCGAACCCACAACCAGTCGGTTTTACAGTCACACTTTCTGCCACTGCGCCACGACTGGCCTCACGTATATATTTAAAAATATATTAATATGAGAATTAGAACGATATTTTACCTTATAATATATGATAAATTATACTTATTTATTATAATTATTGTGATAATCATATGGGAAAAAGCAACAACATATTTTTCAATAAAGAAACGAAATGCAAATGCATATAATCCGATGTCTACTTATAGCAATTATAATTTTAAAAGGGTTTAACTTTTTAATTTTCTAAACCAATTGAAATAAAACAAAAAGTAAATGTTAAGGACATTGCCATTTTTAAAAATCATTGTATTCTATTAGGATTTTATTATAAGTATAGATTAAAATAAATAACTTAAAAATCTATAGGAATAAAAAGATATACCTACGAGCAATATGTACAAATGGCTTTATTATCAATACAATTAAGTATTGTTAAGCTATGATGTAACTAAAATATACTAAACTAAACAAGCTGCTAACTGTCGAGACACACCCACCTGTTTTTAGTACAGCATCGTGACCAATTTATTTGCGATAATTGACCCTTATACGTTTACTTACATATACAAATATTATGCTGAAAAATAATTTGTCACGAAGCGCCACACCGCTAACTAAATTATCTCGTATAGGCAACAAAGACGTCGTGACCGCTGTGATGCTACGCCCACAAGGTAGATTCCGGGTAGTTAATATAATTACGTATCTACTTATATTATATATTTTCTCTTTTATAAATAAAGGACAGGTGTGTATCAACCTATAGGAATACAAAAATATGTTTTTTACAGTGGATAGTAAAAACTGCCTTAAAAGTGATACATCACGCAAATTTAACATTGCACCACTAGTTAGAATGATATTTTAGTAATATTGTATACAAAAAAAATAATTCTCCTCAGATAATGCACTGACGCCGACGATATGCGTAGACGTCCGAATCGATCCAAAAACAAACTTTGTTACGAAGTACGAACCTACATCGTTTCACGTGTGAACATCTCCAGAAATCTGCGCCAGAAAACAAAAAGTTTTCTATAACTTTTAACTGGTGATGAAAATTGAATTCTCTTTAAAAATCCAAAGCGTAAAAAATCATGAGCGAAGCTTAGACATAAGTAAACATCGTTGCCAAAGCCGAGCATCCATTGTTCCAGGCTTATACTTCCGTAGCTGGTGGGATCACGTCGGCGTTGTGTATTACTGACACCCAAAGAAACCTATGCAGCGAAAGACATGATAAAGTAATTTTCCAACATTTCCGTTTTCTACAGGACTCTGCTAGACCTCATCTTGCGAAAGTTCTTAAAGACTGCCTAGAAAAACTTAAATGAAAAATCCTGTAACACTTGTCGTATTTACCAGAGATTGATCGCCCCAATTATCACTTGTTTTGTTTAATGAATCACAGCTCAGATGGGAAAAGCTTGGATGGCAGAGCCAAAAAAATTGTAGATGACTGGATTGCTTCAAAAGAAAGCTGATTCTTTCGAAGAAAAATTCAAATGCTGTCAGAAAGATGGGAAAAAGCCAATGATGGAAATTTGCTTCTTAACAACCTTACGAAAATAAAATTTTAATTTAAACAAAAGACGGCGAGAACTTTTTTATACTCTAATATTTAGATACAGATTTTCAATTGCAGACTACAGTGAATACGAGACAGGTCTTTAAAACAAGAGTAATTATAAAAAAAGTAAAAGGACAAAATCATTGTGATTAAAAGTCAATATTGAATTGGTTGAAAAATAGATGCAGTCCGGTTTTTTGTTTATTTAAATTACTTATATTAAAACATTTTTGGTAGAGTTTATTATGTTCGTTATTATGATTATAAGAATGCAAATTTCGCAAACGTATTATTTGCTTTAATTAAAATTTAAACCTGTTTTCACAGTACGCTTTCACTGCTACCATCCTCGCATAAGAAAATGTTCATTTTCTTACATGAGTAAAAATACTTGTTAAAACAACTTTAAATCTTTTTATATATCCGTATCTGTAACTAAAAATCAAAAAATATGGAACAGGAACCTAAGAATCAAATCAAAAATAAATACCTATTCAACGATAGTCCACTTGACATTGTTCGACAATTTTATTTTTCTCTTTGGCAATATTAAAAAGTTATTTGGTTAAAAAGAATTGACGTAAAAATAATTTAAAAGCATAGAAAAAAAGCGCATAAGTATGTATATAGTATATACATACTGTATATAGTATATACATACTGTATATAGTATATACATACTGTATATAGTATATACATACTGTATATAGTATATACATACTTGTGCGTTTTTTTTCTATGCTTGAATAAGCTGATAAACACAATTTTGAAATATGTATTTATTTTTAATTTTTCTGCTATTTCTGACTTTTAAAGAATATGAAAATGTCATGTGCATCTTAAAATACTTAGACAATATTAGAAACGTAATCAGCAACGAAGTGTAAATTATAACTGATGTCTTCAGTAAAATGATACGTCACGCCCGCTATGCGCATGACCCTTTAAGATATCAAATGATATATTGTTATGAAGTATGATTTATTCGATAAGTAACTATTTGGTGTCCGCGTGTATATTACAATAAAAATCAGCACATTTAAATGTAAATATTATGTTTTTATATATTATTCTTTGTTAACCGATTCGATTTTAGTTGTTTTTTAAAATTTTAAAAAAATATCTAGACATACGTACATGTACATTCTAATAAATAATTAAAGTGCCTTGAGACGAATATTGTTATAATACATAGGTAGTACTATCGCTGACTGATGCTTAAGTTTCAAATTTATTAATAAGTAGATACTGATTACATTACACGTATTATATTTATATGAACTGTATAAAATATTAAGTCTGTGCCATTGCAAATTTGATAAATTTGCCTTGCTACAATCATAAGCATTATTTTTTATTTGTACAAACAGTTTAACTCCTAATTGTTACCATAATACTGCTAGGTACTTATTCTAACAATGTTACTAAGTAGATTCGGTTGTCTTGTGTTGGCTAGAACGTGACTGGTACATTTATTATTTCCATTCTAAGTAAAAAAGTCATTTTCAAATATGTCTTCGCATAATTTATTATTTATGCTGTAAACCTCATTTTCCTCATTTTACAAATTAGGAAGTTCACCCGACTACCAAGCACTTATAAATACAAATAATAATAACCGTCAAATGGGAGTCGACTTCGCATACTGAAGATTCCGCACCAATATCAGGATTGTATGTCAACGAAAAGTACAATTTATAAAAGTTAACCAACTTGCGTTTGCGGATTTAGATTTTTTTCTATGAAAAGTCCATAAATTTCCACTTTTTTTTATTCTTTCGTTCATTTGTACTGCAAGTTAACTGAGCTGAAGTTACTTCTTGCCAAATTTCATAATTGTAAGTCGACGAGAAGTCCACTATAGGTTTTGATTCGCGACGAATTTCATACAAAATGCAGTAAAATGATGCATAAATGGTCGTATATTTTGACTGACTTTTTCGTGCTCCAAGAGATTGTAAGTCTGAATATTTGATATTAATTTCAATTTCAGATTAATACATCTACGCGATCTCTAGATAAATGCTCTTGACAGACGGACAACAAAGTGATCCTATAAGGATTCGTTTTTCCTTTTAGAGGTACGGAATCCTAAAAAAAAGGTTATTTACCATAGAATCCAAATACTTTTATACAAAATTAACTATGATCATTTAAACCATCTCTGTCTAAGTCCAAATTAACATCACAGTGGATTTTTTTTTTATTTGACAATATATTTCATAAATATTTTTTTCCAATACTTAAGTGTTTCTTTTACAATTGAATAGTATTTTTAAACAGAAACGATATCATAACAATTATTATGCTTCATGCTTTATACACATTATTTTGAATTTATAATTAAATTCTCATAGGAAGAAAAACTTTTTTTTTGAAAACGGCTACCAGAGAAATACTTATACCTGAAAATCTACAAGAAAAAATCTTAATAACAATATTACTTAGTATGGAAAACCCACGAAAGACGTTGTACGATAATACCGTAAAAATGCTACTAGGAGAATACATGTTGTAAATTGTGACTGACATATGAATAATAATTAACAATAATAATCAATACCTATCTACCTGCGAAACCCAAACGAAAGTATTGATAAAGATGAAGTGTGGAAAAGCAGAGAATGAAAGAGATGAAAAGTTAACGAACAGCTTCAGAGAAAATACAAAGCTTTTCTGGCGGGAAGTTAGTGTTTTCCAAGGTTGCTCGCTAACCTATAGATTGAAAGGAGTGGTTTCGAAGGACGATGAAATTTCAACGGAAATACCATACGTTTTGCAGCGACGGGCGGAATTTTACCACGAGATGTATGAATGTAATGACACCTCAGTCTCAAGTAACAGCGAAACGCTGAGTCTTGATATAGCTGATGGCGAAATCAGTATAACAGAAGTTAAGAGTGCATTACGAAGTCTGGAATGTGGAAAGGCAGCGGGAGCAGATAATATAATAATAATTATTATTATTATTATTAAATTAAGATTTTCGTACATAACAATGGATGGATGGAGTTACTGCCGAGATGATCAAATATCGTGGACCAGGCATCTTGGACTTGTTCTGGTTTTTGTGCAAATCAGGGGAGGTCCCAGACGACGGGCGAGGTGCAGTCATCGTGCCTTTGTATAAAGGCAAAGGTTCACAGATAGACTGCGCAAGCCATATGGCTATCAGTTTCATTAGCTGGTAAAGTTTATGCTAAAGTAATAGCGAGAAGAATGCAAGAGAGATCCGATAGGCTCTTGTGAGAGGCTTTAGGACCTGATGTATGGATCAGATCTTTTCCCTCTGCATGATCACGGAAAAATTCTTGACCGTAACCAAAAAGTTTTCTGTGCTTTTGTAGACTTAGAAAAGGCGTTTAACAAAATTCTGAGAACGAAATTATGGGTGGGATGATACAGTTCTCATTGCATTATCAGAATCCGAGTTGCAGGCATTAGTCACCACTCTGAAGAAGGGTGTGAAAATAACGTGGTCTAAGCCTGAATGCGAATAAGACAAAGGTTCTGGTTTTTGAAAGAGATGAAGAAAAGACGGAATACAAGATCAATATAAATGATAAGATATTAGAATAAGTGAATGAAGTGATAAATTTGGAAAGTAAGTTCAGTAGAGATAGCAGATACGAGATGGATGTGGAAAGGCGTATTGCTGCCGTCAACACAGCTGCGCGTTTGGCTGTACACAATGCAGTTTTGGTACTGACACTGTTATATGGCAACGCGAGGTGGTTATTACAGAAGAAGAATGAAAATAAAATGAATGCCGTGAAGATACGACCTCTTCATAGGATATGCGGCAGGTACTAGCGAGGATGTCACGATGAGAATAAAGAAGAACGTGCTGAGTTGTTTTGGGCAGGTAAAACGAATAAATGATGAAAGAATGGCAAAAACGATTTATGATAAAAAGTGAGTGGTAAGAGAGTTAGTTAGGCGGAGACCTCGGTTGACCTTCGAAAACACACATAGTATCAAAGATACTGGAGGAAGGTCATGTAAAAAATATAAGGACCCCCCGGAGGGCATATATGAAGAGGTTGATGACAGTGGACAAGGCGAAAGAGGTATGTAGAGACCGTAGTGTATGTTTGCGCTCCGTTCTCTTTGACTACCACGCTAGGCATAAAGCGTGAGTAGTTAAGTATCTACCTGCCTGAGTGATTAACACAAGAAGGGATTGCTTTTTACACTTTCCACGACGAAAGACGCGATAGATACTACTGACCCACAAACAACTCTCCCATACTTTACTTCGAAGGAAGATTCTGGTTCTGATTCTTCGAAGATGATTCAAAAGAAGGAAGAGATGTGACTGATATATGTAACTATAAGTAAAAATTGGCGTGCGTTGTTATACTTAAAAATTAAAATCCCGCTTGGCTCTGATAGTCGTCCCGACTAAATTTGGATAAACTTATAAGGAATATTTTATTAATAGATAAACATTTATTTTGTTGCAACTTATAAAGGTATTCGACAAAAAATGAGAACTAAAATATCAACCTGATCACGTAAATCCATTTTGACAAGTTGGATAGGTCCCAAAGAGATATGATGATAATTCAATATTTTGTTTGTGCCTTTAAGCATTTTAATTCAGTAGAATATGCGATAAGCAATTATGGTTTACACTTATCAATTTGTCAATCCTTAAATAAGTATATGTTGATGACAAATCGCTTACTCACAAGACAAATAAGTATACCTACATAACCTACACAAAAATAAGGGCGTCGCCGAAGAGGAGTCGAAAGGAGCAATTACACAACAATTTATAGTTTCAACAAAAGTGTAATACGTAAATATTAAGCCTTATTTAAGCAGCAGATAAATATAAAATTGATGATTAGCTAATAATAATGAAAAAGTTAAAAAAAAAGTACGGACTACGTGTCTGTAGTGCTTAGTTAAAATTATAATAAAAAAAAAAAACGTAAATATAAGAAACCTGTTATCATAAGCCGTTAACAAAACCCGTCAGAATTAATCGTAGAAGCTAATAACTGCACTAATTAAGGCAATTCTTCTATGTCAACTCATTGTTGTGAAGGTCAAAGCAATTGATAAGATGGCCAGATCAGAAAAACATCCAAAATTTTTAGTAATATACATACTAAATGTGACTTTGTGACAAAAATATTTTCTAACTAGCGGCCCGCCCACGGCTTCGCCCGCTTAAAATACATGATTATTGATTTAAGCAGAATTGATTGACAACTATAATAAAATAAAATAAATAAATAAATCAGCTTCACGCTGTATCCCGCACACAGCAGGGTAGGCAGAGGGAACCTAGTGTTAAGACACTCCGTTCCCCACTTTCTGCCGAATTCTGGAGGCATTGCGTGTTGAGTGGCAGAAATCAACACCGCGCTTAACCTCGACATCAGAGCGAAGAAATGGAAATATAAATTTAAGTAAATATTTCATCTCCTCGAGTGGGGATCGAACCCACAACCAGCTGGTTTTACAGTCACACTTCTTGCCGCTGCGCCACGACTGGCCTTGTTTACTTTATTGTATAAAATATTGTATAATAGTGCTTCAAAAATATATATATTTATCAACAGTCATATAATCAAGACGTTTCGAATGTCATTCTTTAGCCAGGGTCATACCAGCGCGATTTCTATATAACATTCGCTGGCAAGCTAATGCCTTGAGTTCATTCAAATGACGATAACTTTTTTTGTAATGAACCGATTTTGATGAACCAAACTTTAGAACCTAAATTGAGTTAAAACAAAGCAATTGGTGAAATTTTCAAGTAAATAGGTTCAGTAGTTTCAGAGAAAAATGCGGACAACAATATGTCGACAGACAGACAGACAGACAGACAGACAGACAGACAGACAGACAGACAAGAAATTCAAAAAAAATCTTTTTGCTTTCTATTAGTCTTTTTAAGTATCCCTCTATCCATTTCAGTCAAAATTACTAAATGTACAGACAAAATATTTTTACTGTCTTATTATATATAGAGATAACAAGAACGTTTATGAACACTTCATATACCTATTACATACTTGGGGTATTAATTGTAGTTGGGACGCCCAATTATAGCTATGTATAGGTATAAGTATATGTATTTATGCTCCAAGAGGAGTAAGGTCCTTACTATATTGTAAGAATTAAAAATATGTATAAGAGAACCAATATTACGATGCAATACAAATTCTCGTAAAGAAAATTGACAGTCAAGGTAATTCGTGTATTATAAATTATTTGTTTTAAAGATAGTTTTTTTGTTTCAGGAGCATTCTTGGTGCCTTATTTTATAATACTCCTTGTATGTGGTGTGCCAATGCTTTTCATGGAACTGGCAATTGGACAGTACACCGCTCATGGCCCTATTGGAGCACTCTCACAAATATGTCCTTTGTTTAAAGGTAAACCACTTATTGTGTAACAAAATAGTTTTTCGTTTGTCATATTTTAAAATAATCACCTCAGCACAAGACGGATTTAAATAATTAATATTTACATTGCCTCGCTCTGGTAAAGAGGAAAAGCGCGGCGTTAATATTCGCCACTCAACACGCAATAGCTCAAGAATTCGCCGGAAAGTGAAGAACGTACGTGTCTTAATGGCGAATGGAATATCTTTACACTAGGTTGTCAGATTCCCTATATCTACTCTGCTAAGTACGGGATACAGCGTGAAGCTAAAAAATTAAATATTTACAATAAATTAAACACATTTAACTTATTTAGATTTTTCAAATTTATTTTATTATATGATATTCTAATGTTATTTTATTGATTTATATGATATTCTAATGTTATTTTATTCTATTGGTTCCAGGTGCTGGTCTAGCAAGCGTAGTGATCTCTTTTTTAATGTCGACATATTATGCAGTAATAATTGCATGGGCCATATATTATTTCTTTACATCATTTAAATCAGAAGTCCCTTGGGCAAGTTGTTCAAACCGATGGAATACTCAACAATGCTGGATGCCAAATCATACAATACCAAATAAAGCAAATGATTCACAGACGCCAACTGAACAATTTTTTGAGTACGTCATTATTTTATTGTTGTCTCTTCCTGAGATCAAACTCAGAAATTTGCTTTATATTTTGTAAATGCACGTTATAGAAATAATTAATATACTTTCAGGAAAAAGGTTCTTAACATGAGTGATGGTATTGAATATCCTGGTGGCATGCGGTGGGAGTTGGCAGCTTGTTTAGTGTGCGCTTGGGTCCTAGTTTACTTTGCCCTGTGGAAAAGCATAAAATCCTCGGCCAAAGTCCGATATATCACTACTACTTTACCATTTCTTTTGATTATAGTGTTTCTGGGTCGATCACTAACCTTAGAAGGTGCTGATAAGGGCTTGAGATTCTTTTTCAAACCAGATTGGGAACTGTTAAAACAGTCAAGACCATGGGTTAATGCTGCGTCACAAATCTTCAACTCTATAGGAATTGCGTTTGGTTCAATGATAATGTTTGCATCATATAATCGTTTCGACAACAATTTCTTACACGATACATTGGCTGTGTCCTTAGTGAATGCAGTTACTAGTCTCATCGTGGGGATATTTACATTTGCTACGATCGGGAATATTGCTTTTGAACAGAATACACCTGTAAACGTTGTCATTGCTGACAGTAAGTTACTCATAGTTATTGTATTAAATTAATTATCATGTAAAATAAAATAAAAACTTGGCTCATATTAGAATAGTATAATAACATACACGATGACTTATAAAACGAATTTTAGAGAAATAATTATATTCACTTTCTTATTATTTACTTTACAGGTCCAGGATTACTATTTGTGGTATATCCCCAAGCGATTGCAAAAATGCCAGCGTCACAACTTTGGGCTGTGTTATTCTTTTTTATGTTCCTTTGTCTCGGCTTAAACAGTCAGGTGAGAATTTCGATATACCTATGATATTAAAGTATATACTTTTAAGAGCCAAGGTATTTATGATACATATCAATTTAAATTTCAGTTTGCAATTGTTGAAGTAGTTGTTACTTCTATACAAGACGGGTTTCCAGACATGATACGCAAGCGGCTGGTGTATCATGAGCTCTTAGTGTTGCTCGTCTGCGCTGTTTCTCTAGTCTTTGGATTACCGCATATTATACACAGCGGCATTTACATATTCCAACTAATGGATTTCTATGCAGCGTCACTTAGCATAACTTATCTGGCATTCTTCGAAATAGTTGCGATAGCGTGGTTTTACGGAGTAGACAGACTATCACGAAACATCAAACAAATGACTGGTAAAATATGTATTTTATAAGTAATAATTAAGTACTAACTTTTTCTTATATTAAAATTTTGTACTTCCAAATTAAAATCAATAGCAATTGAAATGAATGAAATATGCCATTTGTAGTCGTACATTTTGGGTTTTTAAGAGGCAGATTCCAAGAAATATACGCAGATAGGTATATACATAAAAGCTCTACTGCTGCGCATGTACTACTCTACGCGTATTAAAAAAAAACTATATTTATTTTCATCACATAGGTATCTATTACGCAATTTGCATTCACCGATTCTGAATAGAAAAATCTATTGTTTAGCATTTCCGCTTAATTAAAATTTTTATGAGTACATTTTGTTAAAAATGGCTTTATAAAAACCTATCTGTACTAAATTGAGACGCATATTTAAGTTATTTTGTACATAAATTCTATAGAAAATCTAATTAAGTAACAGTGTTAAGAGTTAAGACACTCCGTTCCCCAGTTTCCGCCGAATTTTCGAGACATTGCGTGTTTTGTGGCGGAACTCAATGCCGTGCCTAGTCTTGACTGGGAAACGAACTCACAACCATCGCGTTCAGTCACACGCTGTGCCTACACCACGACGGCCTCTAAAATGACATAATTGTAACATTTATTTTTTATCCAGGTCAATGTCCTTCATTATATTTCCGATTTTGCTGGCTTATAGCTGCGCCCGCTTTACTACTTGCGTTATGGGTAGCTAGCTTGGTAGATTACACGCCACCAAGTTACAGACAGTATCAATATCCAACGTGGGCCCAAGTTCTAGGATGGATTATAGCCTCACTCTCGTTACTTTGTATACCCGTATACGCAATTGTTGTTATCATCAGATCACCCGGAAATAGTTTAAGAGAAGTAAGTTCAATTTATAGAGAATTTCTTACTAACGTAAAAATTATAATGAATACCTACTTGATAATTCCAGGGTCAATACTCAATCGATTACTATGTTAATGGTTATCTATTAAACTAAATAGACATCATTAAATTTTAAAAGATAAAAAAGAAACTGTTAGATATCGTCTTGTTATATTATAACAGTGAAGGAAGCGAAGATACGTCTGTTTCAATGAATCACATATAAAACGATTATGAAATAAACAGTGTTATCTGAAGCATAAAACTCATTATATTTAAAAAAAATGCTAAATTGTTAAATTTTGTATTTAATATTTTAACCTTTAATTATAACCACTTAAAACTACCTATAGTTTTTAGTGGTCATACATACAGTATTGGTAGCAGATGTGCCTACAAAACTTATGTTATATCATTATATAACATATTTTTTTTAAGCATGTTTGCTTATGTTATCATTATAACCGATACATATTTGAAAATTAATATAAATTATTATAATAACATAGTTGATCATATTTTAATTTTACAGAAAATACGCAATTCCATTAGACCAACGTCTCTATGTGACTGTGGTGTTGCGGGTTGCGACATATGCTGTTCGGACTCAGAAGCGGCTGAAGATAAAACAACTATTAACTAGTTGCCTTGCATTTCATTTTGTTTACTAAATATATTTAATTGATAGTTTTGTAAAGTACAAAATGTCTTTAGTAGATCGTCATGCCAAATAGTTAACCAGTACATTATATTTAAATAACCAAGCATCTCCTCATAATTTAAAAATTAAAAAATGATGCGTTTCCTCTTTTAACATTGACTATATATACATCCAGTATTTTTGCACCAGTGACAGTTTACAGCACTCAATTTGAAGGATAGAAAATAAGTACTTCAGATGAATTTTAACAGATCTGTTGATTGAATTAAACATTGAAATATATTTACACTCAAAAATGAAAATGTTAATTATATAAGATATAACAGTATTGTTAAGGTTTAGAAGACAAAAAAATGCTATATATTTCTTTAGGTTAATTTTTAAATTAAAAAACATTCCATTAATAAGTACATGAATTGGCTAAGCTTACTTTATATGATTTTAAATATGTTGTCAATTTATTTAATAAAAACAATATTTTGTCATATTCTGAGGACTTTATATGGTTCCTTATATACCTTGATTACATGTTTCTTACAGTCATTTAAAGAAAAAAATAGTACTCCAAAGTAAAAATAATACTTCTATTTCTTGTCATAAAAGGTCATGATTATTAATTTTGCTTATTAAATCATCACAGTAATTATATTGTGATTTTAAACATTCCATGTATGATTGATAAGTAAATTATTTATTTATTTCTAGAAGTGCTTCCATTTTTTATGAAATAAAATACATATTTAAACAAAGTTTAGTCAATACAATAAGTAAGATATTTTTATGTTTTCGCACAATAAAATTAAAAGATTTTTTTATGTAAATAAAATAAGTAAAACTGTAAATAAATCATAAATATAAATAAGAAGTTATTAAATAAAGCATGGAGAAAAATTAAGCATATTTTATTTATATCATATTATGTATTATTATTCTATGAGATAATTTTTCTAAGAAGCAATTTAAGTTTTTCTTTTTTTTGGACTATTGTGTTGCTCTTCTTCATCTTCACTATTTACATCATCATTGTAGTCATCTGTACAAAATATAATATTAAAATTAAATAATTAAATCAATATATAGTCAAGCATTGATTATTCAAAGTAAAAGAGGGGGGCGTGGATGATGGAAAAATAGTTCTTTTTTTCAGATAATTGAACAATAAAGATTGAGTTTACATATTTATATACAAAAAAATAAAAACCTTATTCATATAAATGATTGTTTTAATTTTTATTAAAAAGCTTCATGCTGTATTGTGCACACAGCTGGGTAGGCAGAGGGTATTTAGTGTTAATACACTCCGCTCCCCTTTCCAAATCTGGAGGTATTGTGTGTTGAGTGGTGAAAGTCAATGCCGCGCTGTGCCTCTTCACTAGACCCAAGAAATGACAATATAAATTTAGCTAAATATTTCATTTCTTTGGGTGGGGATCGAACCCACAACCAGTCACATTTACAGTCACACACTTGTATTGCTGAGCCTCATTATATGTTTAATAACTCATAGATATTAAAAATATTGTGTAGTCTTGTAAGAAAACATAATAATGACAATTAATGACAATACAAATGACAATTAATAAAAATATTTAATTGTTCTATTAGTATTTTTTCATTATTCTTTAGGCATTTTTGATCAAGATTTAACTTACAAAATTGCTAAATTAATATAATTATCTATGAACTATCATACAGAGAGTATGTCACAAATTTAAAGAAGTGCACAAAGCTGGATGTAAAATATGTGGATAGGTAAGTTATACCACTTAGTATAGTTCAGATATGTATAGTTCAAATAAGTAGTTTTTCAGTTGATAGATGTATATATAAAATAAGCTAGTTTTAAGATTTCAAGTTCATTCTCCACTATGTATCTTAACTAGAACAAAACACACTAAGTTGTAATTCACCCCCTGTGTGGGCTACATGGCTATTGCGTTTCAATCAAACTATACCCCCCGTGCCATGTAGACATTTGTTAATTTAAAGAAGATAATAGATTTTTTTTATTATAAAATCTTACCAAAATGCCCATCATCTTCAATTATTTTAGTCAGTGTTTCATTGACTGCCTGCCGAAAATCTTCTAATGATTTTTCTAAATTATGCTGATCAAAAGATAATTTATTTTCGAGAGTGTTAATAATTTTATCATTTTCGTATAATGTTAGCTTCATTATATTGTCCATAATAGTGGGTCTATTATTAGCTCTTATATTCCTACTTAAAGAAATGTCTTGTGTAATAAAACTAGAGTGTATTTACTATTTTTATATAAAATATTTATGTAGCTATGGCAAATATAAATCTATATCTTTAATTATATTTTAATAGTCTGATTTTACGATGACAGGCGGAAAATACTCTGCCAATGTCCTGTATAGTAGAGAAAATATCAAAACGTTTACGATGATATATTCTATTATATTCTACAAAATATTATTAAAAAACATTTTTCTTGTTCCACTACAATACACTTAAAAACACAGAACAGACAATTAAATGTCAACTTTGAATTTTTGAAGTTTAAACCTGACAAATTGGCAATGACAACTGTTACAGATAGACAAACTTATACTATACTATAAAAAAATATGTATATTTATCACAGTATGTCCGACGGTCCTAAGTCTTACACCATTTACGACAAAGGTTCCTTTATTGTTCATATCTTTCGGCCTCAGAAAGTTAAAGACCATGTGTCAAGAGTTGCTACACGGTGTATAAGATAATTCAATGAAATTTTGCACCAAAATAATGTTGACTCAATATTTAATAATGGCATTAAAAATATTAACATAAAATATCTGTGTAAATTTAAAATAATCATTTCCTAGCTCTGGCTAAGTACATAGCTAAGATTTCAACATTTAATATTACGAAAATGGATTTTGATAAGCTAGTTCCCATTGACTTTTCAATAGAGGAATATGTGAAGTCTCTTCTGCTTCCTTCAGGTTGTGGCAGTTATGAAAGCGAGACGCCTGAATCGTAAGGAGTGAGGGGGTCATTACTTCGGTTCAGGCAACATTTGTCCACGGAAATTTACTAAAAACCGTTATAATAACTGTCCGTGGAAAATTCACACCTGAAATAGTCCAACTGCAGCTTTATCTTATATATAGAATTATTATGTAAAAACTTACGTCTCTTGCTCTTATTTACAATTGTACAACAATCAGAATTTGAAATTCCTTAATATAACTTGAATAAACTCAAATATTGCCTTTGTTTATTTTTTGTTTTTGTTGATTTTTACAAAAAACGTTATATTCTCCTTATCGATATTAGATTCAAAATCTATGGACGCTACAAGCAATATTCCCACTCTTTTCTAATTCATTTATTAATATAATTTTTCGAGGCCAGTCGTGGCACAAAGTGTGACTGTAAAATCGACTGGTTCGACTCGAGGAAATTCATTATTTATTTACATTTATATTTTAATTTCTTCGGTCTGGTATCGAGGCAAGCGTGAAACTGAAGCTGTTTTCCTTTTAATGTACCTGAAAGTTTTCTGTTAAACGTATTTTTTTATGCTGATTAAAAATATATAGTATTCACACACTCTAGACTGATTTTCTATTTTTTTGTAATATAAAACAAAACTGCGGAATAATTGTTTTATTACATCAGTTCCATCCATTATTTAATAAAAACATAAAGCAATGTTACCTACATTAATAAGAAGAATAATTATGGCTACCTTTTTATGAATAGTCCTTTGAGTGTCAAAGTTACCCAATCGATGGGGGTATCTTTGACGGACTATAAAACTCATTTTTTTTCTTTACTGATATATTATATTTTAAAAGGTTTATGTTAATTTGTATGGTGAAAAAAAATATAAAAGCTAATAAAACAACAAACAGATTTGCAATGTGCTTTAAATTTAAAGAAATATTGTAAAATGGCGCTCGTAACTGTCAAAGTTACCCAGATTAAATGTATTTTAAACAACATTAATTTTGTTAATTTTTTATTAAAATAAAAAGAATACAAATTAACAGAATAATCGAAGTATGCATAATTGGCTCGGACAGCCGATGAAATAAACCAATTGGTTGCATAAATAGATTAAAATTATTTTGAGTCACATTACGTATACGTCTTAAGTATTGTTAATTAAAAAGCTTTAAGCTGTTCAACATTTTATAGTACCGATAAATACTTACTGTACAGAACCGTACTATATCGGTACTTAACTACAACATATTTTTTTAATAATAGCAACATTGGATCAGATGATTTTTGATTATATATTTTGACAGCTTAAAGTTAAAATTACTTTTTAAATAATAATAGAAAAATAATGAAACTATCAGTGTATAATTAAATCTTAATAAAATTAATCGATATGTAGTTAACTTTTAAGTAATATGCGTGAATTTGGTAAATTTGGCCCTTTAATTGGCGCAATAGATGAAGGCACATCAAATGTTAAATTTTTGGTGGGTTTTCATTCCTAAAATCCTATATTTTGTATTTTATCGTCTTTATGACTAAAAAATTTAAATTTATAGGTTTTTGCTGCAAATACGTCGGAAGTACTGACATACCATCAAGTAGCCTTAAGACGATTTAGTCCTCAAGAAGGATGGGTTGAACAAGATGCTTTAGAAATATTAAGCGCTGTACTGGAATGTATTGAAGTGTGTGATCTTTTTATTGATACAAATATATAAATAATATTTTTGTAATATTCATAGTTATTTTCCTATACATGTTATCAGGTCACAATAGATAATTTAAAAAAACTTGACATAAATCCTGAAGATGTGGTGGGTATTGGAATTACAAACCAAAGAGAAACAACTATTGTATGGAACTCTGCAACAGGAGAACCACTTTATAGTGCCATAGGTAGGACTCCACTAAGTTATAATATTTAATTCATAGTAAGTTTTTAGTTTTTATTCATATTTGAAATATTATCTATTATTTGAGATTTACATGATATAAGAAATATTTTTAAGCAAAATAAGTTATTGTATAATAAATTGTGATTATATTTTTTGAGACCATTGTGGGTAATAATGGGTTTAATTCCCACTCAGATGAATAAAATATTTCCATTTCCACACCCTGTTAAAGCAAATTAATTATGCCGCTCTGCAAAATCACATATATTCTTATTTTACTTGGCAATAAGTGGCTAAAATATGCTGAAATGCTGGAGTGGATAAAATATACATGAAACTGGATAAATATAATTTTCATTGTATATGATTTAATGCAAACTTAAATTGAATATAATTATTTCAATATAATAATTCCAGTATGGTTAGATGTGAGGACCTCTAAAATAGTTGATGATCTTCTCAAAACTAAAGGAGCACAATGTATCAATGCAGTCATACAAACCAGTGGACTACCATTGTCTACATACTTCTCCTCAGTGAAATTAAAATGGCTGCTTCTGAATGTGCCTGCAATAGAACAAGCTGTGAATGATGGTGAATGCATGGCTGGAACTGTGGATTCATGGTTAATATGGGTTAGTTAATTTAAATTATACTTAAGTTATTTCCTACACTTGCAGTTGCAATTTTTTGTCCACTTGAACTATATGATTATAAAATGTTTTGCTATTTTATACCTATCAGAGTGAGAGTTAGTTGAGCAAGAAGAAAATGATTGTGGTGGTGATTTCCCCACTTAAATTCAATATATAGCTCCCCTATCTCTTCCATATTCCAGGGAAAGTGTAATACAAATTAGTTTAGTTTAGCTGTTCTGGATATTAGCTACAAACAGAATGACAGACAAAGAAAAAAATGTTTGATTGTGTTTTAGTAATGTGTAATTAGCTATGTATATACAGGATACAGGAAGCGTCCTTTTACGAGAGCAACATATAGGGTAATATAGTTCAAACCCATACCTAAAGAAATTAATCAAGATATCTCAACAGCTTAGACATGCAATTTTTTTTTCATTTCACGAATTTACGAATAGATACCTCCAAAAACATACTAAAACGAGAAAGCGATATCTCTCGTTCTATTTTACGCCATTCAACATCGCCGCCATTATCTACGACTTGATTTCGTGAATGAGGCATGTGCGGCGTTATCGCTTTGATAGGTTTGTGTCTGTGTGCGTTATTCTTGATAAATGGTGTTTTATTTTACAACGATTATTTTATTAATTATTTTGTATGAAAAAAACACTTTTTCATATTTAGAAAAATCTCGTTTGTTGGTGGTGATGAGAAAAACACTGTATACACACGAAAAAGCATTATTTTCAAATGACAGACAAAAAAAATTAAAATGTTTGATTCGTCTAGTCGGAACTGTTCCCGAACGGTCGTCTATCGTATTGTTCCGAAATCATGTTCTGACCGGAACGAAAGATCATTAGTGCACACTCCTATATTAGGAGTGAGTGCACGCATATTATTTTATATACACAGTTTATTACAAGGTATTTTACATGATTGAGTCATTAAATGACATCAATGTAGTGCAAGATGTGGGCTAATCTATACATATAATAAGATTGTAACTAACCAAAACAACCATTGTTTTTAATTTTTTTTGTCTGTTTCAACAATCGACATTTAGCTGTTTGTCTGTGCATTTGTGCACGCTAATCTCAAAAACGGCTAATGTGATTTTATTGCTGTTCTTACTATTAACCTTAATTACCTCAACATTTAGTGTTTATTTTATTTCGAACCCAAACTTTACTTTTAAATGTAAAAATATTATCTTTACAATAATAATGTTATTAGAACACAAAAACGATTGTGATTATTTAATAAATAATTGCGTATTTGAAGCGGGCGAAGCTACGAGCGGCTCGCTAGTGTAATTTTTTTTTATTATATTTACAGAATCTTACAGGCGGCAGTCGTGGTGGAGTTCATGCCACAGATGTTACAAACGCTTCACGCACACAACTCATGTCATTGAAGACATTGCAATGGGATAAAGGACTTTTACGATTCTTTGATATTCCAGTAGAAATTTTACCAAAGATAAAAAGTTCAGCTGAAATCTATGGCTATATATCAACTGGTTCTCTTCTCGGCACACCTGTGGCAGGGGTATAATTACTTTCTTCTGTATTTTTTTTTTAAAAACGGGATTCCTTGTGGGAAGTTACCAATCCACACACGATGGGTACATCGTACAAGGTAAATGGGAACATACAGAAAACTGATTCCTATATCTGACAAAATCCTCTTGTAATTGGTATATTTTTTTCTTAGCTTTGCCTCATAACCAGAGTGAAGAAATGAAAATATTAAGTATACTCTATTTATTACGCTTGCACATTTGTGCACGTATATATATATGTTTTTACATATTTTAAGGAGAATTCATTTCCTATTTCAGTGCTTAGGTGATCAGCAAGCAGCTCTTGTTGGTCAGAATTGTATGAGTTTTGGTCAAGTTAAATGCACATATGGGACTGGGTGCTTTTTATTGTACAATACAGGTATGTTTTTTTGTAGCTTCTCACCGTACCACATATAGCAGAGAAGGCAGAGGGAACCTAGTGTTAATCCGTTCCCCATTTTCCGTCCAATTTGGGAGACATTACGTGATGAATATAACTAAATTTCAAGCGCGTACGAATGCAATATACTTAAGTTACAAGTAGTAACTAACAAGAACAATTTATTGATCGATTATCGATTTTCAGTGGTTTGGCAGATATTTGAGAATTAGTGATTTTTTGGGAAAAATCGGATTCTTGAAGAAAATTGGCAAATATTGCCTGAGTGTCTGTGTTCTGCGCTCGTGATTTTTTTTTACTTCTACGCGCCACGGAACTATGGAATGGCCTACCTGCGGCAGTGTTTTCAGGTCGATATGACATGGGTACCTTCAAAAAGCGCGTCTATCTCCACTTTAAAGGTCGGCAAAGCACCTGTAGCTCCTCTCGTGTTGCACGGGGTCGTGGGCGGCGGAGATCACTTAATGACCCGAGCGCTCGTTTGCCTTGTCCTATTCCTTAGAAAAAAGATATTGGAAAATTATCCTAGCACACGCCGTGCATTGTCTAATGCACTTGAGCGGTGGTTAATAATAACTTTTACACGATGTGGAAGAAATATGTCACAAGATTTTTTTTTGTATCTTCCATTTTAAGAAAAGCACATAAGGAACAAATACTATAAGTTTCATTCAGATAGTATAACAGAATAATATTAAAATGCACTTAAATCAAACACTAGTAGTTTTTAAATTTGCTTCTGGAAAAATACACCAGTTACCAGTAATTTTTTGTCAGCCCTTGAAACTTTTTGATAAAATTTTTCATGTCATTTTCAAGATTTATAAGCTGATAGTTTTGGAATATTTCATTATACAAAATTCTAATTCTATTGAGCTATATTGGAAAAAAAAATCTCGACTCGAAAATCGGGCCGTATTTGCCAAATTTCTTCAAGAATCAACAAATTCTCAAATATCTGCCGAACCACTGAACATCGGCTAACATATATATGGGTGAAATGGATAGGTACCGAGGACCTCTATCCGTAGACAACAAGAGACAAGTGGCACAAAAGTATGAATTGTGGGTTCGATTCCCAATCGGGGAAATGAAAATTTAATGTTTGCATTTCCGCAGCTAACCTCCGCCACTCAACACACAATGACTCGCAGCGATAGTGTCTTAATAGGAACGGAGTGTCTTAACACTAGCTTCCCAGGTTCCCTTTGCCTCCTGCCCTGCAACTCGTGGGATACAGCATGAAGCAAAAAAAAAGTAATTTAATCTTTCTTAATTTTTAGGTGAATCAATAGTGCATTCGCAGAATGGATTATTGACCACAGTGGCGTACAAACTTGGACCAACCGCTCCTCCAATATATGCTTTAGAAGGCTCAGTTGCTATAGCAGGTGACCTATTTATTACATTTATTATTTAAAAAAGACAGCTTCATACTTTTTCCCGCATAATAGGATAGGCAAACCGATAAGACATTCGATTCCCCAATTTCTGTCCAATTTTGGAGATGTTTTGAGCAGTGGAACCCCCACACTTTATCTACGAGAGCAGCAAAATAACAATTATTTAAATATAATCGTTCTTCCAAGCGGGGATCAAATCCACAACCGTCGCGTTTACATAGATGCTTGTTCTACTGCGCAACGACGACCTCAACTTATTGCGTAAATGCTTATGTTCTATTTCTAAAGAAGAAGCAGATCCATATAAATTCACGAGATTTCAACTAACCCAGAAAAGTAACATATTTATAAAATTAAAACTGAATCATAAAAGTAACAAAATAATAACAACATATAATTCAGCTAAATCTATATTCCCATTATTACCTTTGACAAAATTAATACTTGCTTTTTCAATTACTATTTTTGTTAATATATATAAAATTTTTAATACTTATGTAAATTTCGATGATAATATTATTTTCTGGTAATAGACCCAATAAACTTTGGTATTTTCTTATTAAAATAAATTAAATCAGCTTCACGCTGTATCCTGCGCACAGCAGGGTAGGCAGAGGGAACCTAGTGTTAAGAAACTCCGTTATTTTCTTTATTATCCTTATATTTTTAACTTCATTCTGTAATCGGTACATAGCAGGATAGGCTGAGATAACCTAGTTTTAACACACTCTTATTTCCCCAATTTTCCTTCCTTCCGCCCAATTTTCGAGACATTGTACGTTGTGTGAAGGAACTCCTCTTATCTTACTTATCACGCTTTATCTAACTAGAATAAGGCAATGTTAATACTGCATTCTCCTGAGTGGGAATTCACCTACAACCGTCTCGTTTACTTTGCGCCACGACGGCTCTAATTATAATAAAACATTATGCAGGTGACACATTGCAATGGTTGCAAGACAATCTTGAGATTATAGAAGATGTGTCTGATACAGAGTTTCTAGCGGCCCAGGTCTCTGAGGATGAAGAAGGTAGCATTAGTTTTGTACCAGCATTCAATGGGTTATATTCACCGCATTGGAGAAAAGATGCCAGAGGGTAATGTTGGTTTTATATTTTTTTATATGTATAAATGAATTATTTAAGTTACATTTAATTGCTATAATTTTTAAGAAATTAACCACAGTTCAATGAAAAAAATATATTTTTGGAGAAAATACGAAAAGTATAATATGTACATCGTTTTATTTGTCTTCTCGTCTTTTTCTCTCTCTCTCACTTTATGAGAATAATTAAAGGTTAAAATCGTTTACCACCCAATTTTAAAAACTAAATAATTACAGAATAATTAGAATAAAGATTTTATTCAAAATTCGAACATATTGAACGTGTTAGAACGTTTTTGACATACAAAATGAAACGAATTATCGTCACCTGTGAGGACGTCCCTAGGGGAGTCCGCATATCTTCACAATATCCATAAAGTGTGTGCCGCACCCTGCAGAGTGATGTGCGGCATCAGCGGGTCGACGCGGCGGGCGCACGTGGCGCGCGCGGCGCTGGCGGCGGTGGCGCAGCAGGTGCGCGCGGTGGGCGCGGCCATGGCGGCCGACTGCGCGCCGCTGCGGCGCCTGCTCGCCGACGGCGGCATGGCGCAGAACACGCATCTGATGCAGATGCAGGCGGATCTGCTTGGCGTGCCTGTGGTATACTGCTTTGAATTTACTTTTTAACTCTTGATGTCTGATTTGGTTGATAGTGTGTACGGATCCGATGACAATAAAATACTTTCAATCGAACCTTTGCCTGGACGACTTAATTTATTATTTACTATGTTTATTACATAATACATGTTATTTTCGCAACATGTATTATCTTAAATATTTCATTTTTTACTTAGCAGATACTTTGTGAACTTCAAAAACTTAAAATAACACTAATAAAACATTTTTTTGGCACCACACTATATGTCAATACGCTTAAAAAAATATATGAACAATTTGCTTTAGATAAGGCCGCTAATGATGGAAAGTACAGCGTTGGGTGCGGCCATAGTGGCGGGGCGAGCGTTGCGAGTGTGGCCCGCGACCACGCCCAGTCCGCCTGCTGACACCTTCTTACCGACCATCTCTAGCGAAGGTAGCATTATTTAAAGTACGGTCTCCGAGTTGTGGCCGCCTTGAAGTTTGATTTTCTGCACTTTTGCGCATTGTTCACTCGGCCACATAATAATGAAAAGTAACATAAATCTTAAGATCTCAGTGCAGCCATCTACATCTAACTCGAGGGCGACTGCGGCTCGTTGACCGTGTACGTATAGCATTTATAATAACATTAATCATGGTTCATGTAGATGCTTGGCAAGACCCAGCAAGCATTTACTAACTCCAACCTTTCACAAATGCTTGAATGCATTTTACATGCTTATTGCTTACAAGTACGTTAATCTGTACCGAGCGGCAAGCATGGCAATAATTGTCGAGGTTTTTTCAGCTTAAACTTAGAGGTTTGACTTATTTTAATTTAAATCAACGATCGAGTAAACTCGCATTAATCATACGCGGTTGTACACAACTCAGTGAATAAAATACATCGGAAGTTAGTAATAAATCAATATAACGTTATTAAGACTCACTCGTGAACATAGTAATGAGTCTTAAGAAGTAGCAAATAATTTTGAGAATAACGTTGCATAAATCTCACTTAAAGTGATTTCGGAATTGAAATCATCTCTATCAGTTTCAGATTGTTATTAAGCTAGGCTTATAGTTATACTAATATTACAATAATTTTACTTTTGTACATATAACACAAGAAGAAATTATATAATATTTTAAGTGTTAGTGTAAAAAAACTGGTCATTTATAAATTGATATATGTGTATGTAATGTATAGTTACTGGGTTCTATTATATGACATATTGCATCTATGCTTCTTTAATGAATGTGTTGTGTGAAACTAACGTATTTTTTCCGACTTTACGAAAAACAACATACTAGTTCTATTTAAATGTAGAGAAAATTAAGTTAAGTTATACATTTATTGATAGTTATATTTAAAAAAATAAAACTATGTTAAAAACAAAACAAACTTAAAAAACTTATAATCGCGGACAAATATAACAATAGAACGATAATAGAACTGACACATATAATATAATTTTTATGGCTTTAATAAAACTGGTGTTTGCAACTTATCAAAAATTATAGCATCAAATATGTGTCATAATAAATAAGTCGTTTTTTTTTAAATTGTTATTTGTGTTTAGTGTTTAATTTGTCTATAAATAACATATTTAATTGCAGAAAGGGAAATACGCCGTGTTCGATGGGAAGCCGCTTTAGATAGGTGTTTGGGTTGGGCCAATGAAGATGATGAAAAAAATCAATTAGAAACAGGTAAATAAATATAAGTATATAAATATTTATATATATAATAGACTCGTATTAAAAGTTAGTCTGTAAACGCGAATGTCGTGGATTCGATTCTTGTCCGGGAGAATGAATTGTTTTCATTTCCTCATCATTGCAAAAAAAAAAAAGTTTTGAATCTCGTAACTCAACACACAATGCCTCGGAAATTGGGGAATAGAGTGCTTTATCACTAAGATCTCTCCGCTGAGTGCATATAGCAGTATGCGAGATACAGATTGGAGCTAAAAAAAATGTATCACACTATATTGTAATGCACTTGGATCATTATATAAAAGTGTAATCTTGTTACAGTTGAAGTGGATTATACAACAGCAGTGTTGCCGTCTGGCTTATTCTTCTTAGGAACGGCTCTACTTGTAATATTAGCGGACAAATTTAAAGTTATGTAGAGTTTCACAAATTAGTCATTAAAATACCTCCAAGTGTTAGTCAAATAAAATACAGTATTAACATATTGTTATTTATGTTACCGCTATATAATAAAAAAACTATATTCAAATGTTGTGTTTAATTAAACAATTTATGTGAAATTATAAAAGTTTATTACCTTAAATAAACAAAATACATTTAGATGATGATTCATTGACATTCTATTGCAAGGATAAAATATAAGTTATCTTAGCCTTTTATAACAGCAATAGGTCTTAATTTAACTGTCTTTTTACTTATACCAGCAGCATGACAAGTGTTAACTACATCAGTTACATTTTTGTAAGATTCGGGAGCTTCTTCCATCACAAGCTTTGGTGATGCAACTCGAATAGAAATGCCCATTGTTTCTAACTTAGTCAATACTTCCTTATAATCTAAATTACGTCTAGATTTGGCACGAGAGAGAGCACGCCCCTGCAGACAAAAACAAATATAAATAATAAACAATATATAAGACTAATATAGTAATATCTATAGTTTAAGAGATATATAAAAATATTAAGAAGTCGTCAAAGCATAATAACACGACAGACAGTTTTAAACAATGGTTGTAGGTTTGATCATCATTTTAAAGGTACAAATTATTCTCATAAACCAGTGGGTGACCTTCATAGTGCCGAGTTCCCCCACCAATGTATATTCAAGCAAGTTCAAAGAGAACAATGTAGAAAAGAACCATAAAAGAGAAATAATATATCATAAAAATGAGCAGTAATGCAGGAACACAAACATGAGACTGTAAATGTGACAGGTTGTGTTCGATTCTCTAATAATCAGCTTCACGCTGTATCCCGCATACAGCAGGGTAGGCAGAGGGAACCTAGTGTTAAGACACTCCATTCCCCACTTTCTGCCGAATTCTGGAGGCATTGCATGTGGAGTGGCAGAACTTAACGCCGCAATCTCTAATAATATAAGGAAATAATATATTTAGGATTCCCATCAACACAGAATGCCTTTAGAATTCAGCGGAAAGTGGGGAGTAGTGTCTTAATACTACCTACCCTGCTACATCCGGGAAACTGAAAAAAATAACAAATAAAAAAACATACAGCTCCATGGCAGGTAGATCCAAATGTTTCAGTCATAGCTTGATGAGTACCAGTTAGGACATAGCTGCAAGTACCCATGGAGCCTCCAATCAAAATGGGCTGTCCTGTCAGCTGGTAATCTACTGGTATAAGAGGATGATGTGGAGGAAATGCTCTAGTTGAACCCTACAGAATAAAAATATTATAAGATCATTAAAGAGAAAAAATCAATGAAAACGTAATTTATACTTATTGAATAATAAAAATTTAATTTATTAAAAAGATAAAGAATAACACTCTAATATCATACCTTCCTATGAACCAGTAAAGTTTTAAGTTTTCCATCAATAACATGTTCCTCCATCTTAGCAATATTATGAGAAACATCATAAATTACATGCATGTCTAAGTCATCTGGGGCCATTTTGAATTGCTTAGCAAAAGCCTGACGAGTCAGGAATGTCATTGAAGTTCTGTTCACCCAAGCAAAGTTAGCTGCAGCTGCCATTGCCTTTAAATAATCCTGCCCCTCAACTGAATTGATCCTAGCACACGCTAACTGACGATCATTAACATCAATTTGATCTCTTTTCATAGCTTTCTCCATTTGTACCAATGCATCAGTTGCTACTTGATGGCCAAAACCTCTACTTCCAGAGTGAATCATCACACACACTTGACCAATTCTTTCTATTCCCATTTTGCCAGCAGCAAATTTATCATATATCTCATCTATTACTTGGATTTCAGCATAATGATTACCAGCGCCGAGAGTACCAAGTTGAGGTAAACCTCTCTTTTTAGCTCTGAGACTCACTTTAGAAGGATCAGCATTGAGCATACGACCATACTCTTCACAATGTTCCTTGTCTTCTGCCCATCCATACCCTTCTCTTAAGCTCCAATCCATTCCCATTTCTAAAGCTTCCTCCATATCCCTGGCATTCATAGGTATAATTCCAGTGGAGCCCACTCCAACAGGGATATGATCAAAAAGACTTTGGGCTAGTTGCTCCTAAAAGTAGTATACAGTATTTTTATATTTTTTTTTGTATAATGCTGTTCTCTGCATATGACAAAGTATGCAGAGTGAACTTAATATTAAGACACTCTGTTCCCCCATTATTAATGTTCTTAACAAAATCTATTAAATAATAATGTACCTTTATTGGTTGCACATCCTTTTCATGTAAATTTGTTCTTAAAAGCCGCACTCCACAGTTGATATCAAAACCCACACCTCCAGGAGACACAATAGATTTTGGATTAGACATATCAAATGCGGCCATATTACCTATAAATAATTATAAATAAATATAAATAAATATTATATATATATATATATATATATATATATATATATATATATATATATATATATATTTGTCAGTAGTGATTATTAAATAGCAAATATTCTAAAATTGGTGAACAAGCTACATGACAAATTAATGGTACTGCAATAATAAATTATTACAGGAAGCAAGTGCAGCAGAGTACATAGTGTTATTGGAACCGAATAAATAATAATATAAGATAAATACTGCCAGAATTATAGAAATTGATCATCCATTTTCTTTCAAACTTTCTTGTAAGTGTTGCAGTACCATTTACAAGAAAGTTTGAAACAGAAACTGAAGAATACTTACCGATAGCAAATCCGTATCCTGAATGAATATCTGGTAGTCCGACAGAGCGGCCAACAATTCCTGGCAACGCTGCTACATTTGCTATTTGTTTGACACCCGGTAAAAACCCTCCTGTCATGCCGGGCCGGCAAGAATTTCTCAATTCATCCAACATTAGCTTTTCAAGAGTATTATTAACATAAAATATTCCTTCAACATTCATATTTGGTTGAAAGCCCTTTTTAATTCTCCAGCAATGCGGATTTATTTTTTCTAAATACTTTAACTCTTCGTCGTACTGTCTTACAACCATTTTTATATTTTCTCAGATCGTTGATTCGTAAAAACTATATATAAATCAGAATAAAAAGCAAAGCTTATAGTTTCACACAGTTAAATTACTTTTGAAATAATTAAAATTAGTTGAGAAACAAGCTGTTTTAATTTACCATTAATATTATAGAACTCAAACTCACTAATGACAAAATCAAAATGTAGTGATGTGCTGATGTGATAAAGTTTGACATAAAATCATAACAATTTTTTAGAACGATTCACAATATTGTCTATGGTAGAATGTGAAATGTGTAGCATTTTTTTATAGTATATAATTTATATAATCATTGCATTGTATTTTTTCTCACTTACATAGGAATATAGCTAAAAAAGTAAATTGTAAAAATTTAATTTAAAATAAACAGGAAAATAAAAAAAAAACAGATTAAAAATAATTTTAATGCATATAGATTATATTATTTTTTTAATAATCTGTGGATGGTTTCATAACCATTCTTTAGTGGAAATTGATAGAAATCAAAATATAAAAAATATTTAGTGATATTATAGTATATTTAGCACTTGGTGAGGGCAAAACGGGCATATTTAATAATCATGGCTGCGTTGATAAAATTCCGTCACATGCCTATAATTCAACGCTCTGTTTGGAATAATTTTATTAAAACTAGTCGAAATATTTCCACTTCGAAAAAAAATAGCGATACTGCAACTCCAGCTGCATCTTCTAGCGAATGCACAAACGAAGATAAAAATTGGGTGAGCTACGGTTTTGACTACAAAAGCAAAGAAGAAGATACAAATGCACACCATGCATCTTACTTCTTTTCTGTAACCTTATGCCTTGTATTTGGAGGTTTCGCTTGGGCCTATGCACCTGATGTACACATGAGAGATTGGGCCCAAAGAGAAGCTTACTTAGAATTGCATCGCCGTGAAAAAGCAGGATTACCACCTATTGATCCCAATTATGTCAATCCCAAAACAGTGAAATTACCATCTGAAGATGAACTTTGTGATGTTGAAATAATTATTTAATGTAAATAAAGTATACTTTTGTTGAAACTTGACCTTTTGTAGATAGCTATTATTTAAAGTCATAGTAAAATAAAAATATATTACTTTAAAATTTATTATATATTAAATAAGTTGTCCTAATTGTAATTTTTTCTTAATTTTTCAATTATTGTATTGATTTCTGTTCTATTTTTGATTGTTATCACAGATAAATGCAATTCTATCATACATACTATGAGGCAGTTATGGAGCAGTAACACAGACTGCAAACATATTTGTGGGTTTAATTTGCAGTCGAAAAAATTAATTATTTTCATTTACTTGCTCTGGTAAAAAAAAACGAAGTGCTGCATTGTATGGTAGCAGCCATTCAACTTGTAACAAGACAAAATTGAGCAGTGTACGCGTTAACATTAAGTTTTCTCCTCTGCCTACCCTACCATATGCAGGAAAGAAACAGGCATGAAACTAAATACCAGGTTTTAAAAAAATAAGTAATGTCTGTAGCATACACACTTCAAAAACATATGAATTCAAAATTGATTACAATCTATTTGGACATTGTAATTTTGTTTCATATTACTGATATTAAAAAAGTATGCTTTCTTTTTATTTTATTTTTTACAATAGCTTTTACCAGTGGCCCTTATAGACAAGTGAAAATAACTAAGATTTGTGTATGACACATTGTAAGTGCCCGAGATAACTGCTGGTACAATGAGTTAAATTAAAATAATTTACCTTATGTAGGTAATATAGCTTCTTTCTTCTCTTTCCTCAATATACAAACTATCTAATTCAACATTTTTCAATTTTTATTATATTTTTTCTCTCCCAATGAAGCACTTTTGTTAGTAGTAAGTACAATGTCTGACTAAACAGTAGTTCAAAATTCCAATTCTTAATGAAGTTCGATAAAGAAAGAACTTAAAGTTTTCCCGTTTAAATAACATGGAAAACATTGTCTTTTATACATTTTCGTCCTGCAAACTAAAAAACATATTTTTCAAGAAATCTTTTTAAATATTAAATTTAGCACAAAAAGTTCCCTAAAATTTTAATTATTCTATCTTTCATATCTGATTCGTTATATAGCTTTAATTTAGGATTATAATTATATTATGTCAACGGGAAGTACTTTATAAATGTGTATGGAAGTAATTTATAACCATTTTGTATGAAATTAAATAAAATTTTAAGTTTGTAATGATTTTACAAAATATCTATAAGTTTTCACTTTTTGCAATTTTTCCTATATTTGTAGTGCAAGTTCCCATTTTTTGCCAAATTTGCCTAATTGTAGGCCTACAGTAAGTACCTTATTGGTTTTGATTATGCGAAGCGGCGAATTTTATGAGATGCGTAAGTATTAAGTAACGATGACAACGTGATAGTAAAGTGAGTTCAGAGTTGACTTTACACAGGCGTTCGAGGCCGAAGGTAAAAATTAAATTTAAAAGTCAGGATAACGACAAATCCCTATACTTGATATATATATGGGGTATTTTACGACTCGCATATTCCGCACCAAAAGTGAAAAAATACAATAATTATGTTATTTTAACATGTTTTATTATTTGACTTTCTTTTATTCTTTTAAACATCAATGAAATAAAAAATAAGATTATTATATTTATAATGATTTTACTTTAACAATTTTTGCACCAGTTAATACTCCAAATACACTACCTCCTGTAGGTGCAATTAGAGCATTAACACAAGAGCCTAAATTAATTTCTCCGGCTGGTTGCAGTTGGTTTTCAGCAATCTTCCATCGCCGTATGTAACCGTCCCAGCCACCAGTCCAGACAATATTATCGCTGACTGACACACTAGTTACAATCATGTCACTCACCTGTATTAAAAAATACAATTCTTTAAGTTTACAGAATATAAAAAAATAGATCGATGGTAATATTGGTAAACTTGCAATAGAAAAATATTAGGCGCAATTTTATTAAAAATTCATTAAAACGTTAACAATACATTGAGAACATAGGTAAAATGAGTAAAATACCTGAACTTCGTGTAATTTTTTAAATTTAGTATCTAACGAAGCCTCATGTAGTTGAATATTATTTCCACCTCTGCTGGTGACTACTAAATATGAACCAAATACCCTCAACGGTGCACGACCTTCCATAACATGCTGCGTTATAAAACATTGTTTAGATTGCTCTGTAAAATAAATTATTTTCATGAATGGAACATGTCAGATGTATCAAAATTTAAAACACATTTAAATGTCTTTCTGCTCTACATACCAGGCTTAACTTCTGTAACAGTTACATAGAGATCACGAGCAGTAAACATAAACGGGGGATTTATTGCGATATCTTTTACTTCCTCTAAAACATTATATTTGGCTTTTATTGCATTATCTTTATATACATATATCTGTAATTAGATAATTTACAACTTCTTTTTATATGAAGCAATTATTAAGTTATTTTTATCGGATAAAAATGTACTCAAATAATATTTACATTTCCTAATTCATCTCCAGCGTATAAATATTTGTCGCATACGGTTATTGATCCTATGTCGGCCTCAGACGCAGATAATTCTGCAATCTTCTCACCATCAGAAGTCCATATTCTGACACCTCCATCGTTAGACGATGAATATACTTTCCCATTACTCGCCGCTAATGCAAATAATTGCACACTATGGGCTTCCCACGACGATATAGGCTTTAGATTATCATCAAAGGTCTGTTTAAAGAAATGTGTTTTAAAATTTAGTATATATTTTTTTTCTTAGCCGTAGTGTATCATGTAATAAGTATTATTTTAGTGTTTGTACTGTGGGTCTTTTTGCAAAACTGCCCGTATATAAAAATAATTTATCTAATGTATATAGGTAATTTACATTGTTTGCTAAAATATAAAAAACGGTATACTTAATATAAACGTTTTAACAAATAATACATTTTAAATATTGATAAAGGGAAGTTTTTTGCAATTTTTTCCTTTAAACTTCTCATCATATAAACATATTAATTGTTTTATGAAAAATATTAAAAATTACTTACGAGAATAGAACCGTTTTCAGCGCCAACAAACAATCTATTGCTCCATGCAACTACACAAGGTTCTGTGTCAATTTTTGTTTCTGCTTCAATACTTAAACTCATTTTATATAGCTCTATGACGCCTTTGATAAATTTTGCGGGCGTCTCGAATCATGAAAACATTGTCAGACACTAGCTACTTCAAGTACAACAGTCCAAACGAGTGACCAAAATAGCATGAGTGTGGACTAAAATAAATATACGCGTGATATGGAGATATTTTCTAGATGAATCTGGAGATTAGTAGGATAAGGATCTGGCATTTTTCAAAACAAACAACTTAAAAATTTACACGTTGTTTCCAAAAAAATTTCAAGAAAATCAAATACTTTTCTCAAACTAAAAATTCTACATGCCTATAGGATCGACACACTTGACGCTATCCCTGCACCACTGCAGCCCAAATTTCAATATTTATAATCTATTTTATATAACACATTACATATCGTTATTTAATTATATACTATGCTTATTTTCTTTCAGGTATCATAACAAGATTAAGTGTATAATATAATAACCTACCTACCTAGATATCATAGCTAATAAAACACCTATGAATGCCGGAAGAAGTTCAAATTACATAAAACCTTTTTTGTTGTTACACCAAATCTGACAACTAATATTTCTCAGTCATTAATATATTGTCATTAAGCACTGTCTACACTATACCAAATCACCAAATAGTATAGCTGCTTAGTGCTTACTCTAGCAGTATATTTTTTAGTAAAATACACTTTTTGGTTTCATTGTTGACTATTGATTAAGTGAAAATATATATAATCCTTGATAAATCCTTTTGGGAAAATTAAAAGACTCCCCCTTAATGGATTTACCGATGGTAGCTTTCCAAGTTTAATTGTATTAAGTTATTTTATTTGTAGGTATTCCCGACGCTATAAACCATTTGAATAATGTATTGTTCAAAACTCGTTAATGTAATATGTAAACACATGTGTGTATGTATATATGTATTGTAAATAGCATTCTTTGCACTGTATTTCAATAAAAATTATTTGAATTTATATCAAAAGGTTTTGATTTTATTTATTTCCAAATGAGGGGAGATCTATGTGCTGCACCTGTACTATTATCAAGTATGACAAAGATTAATAATAATAGTTATCTTAATTAAATCAATCAATTCTAAATGTTCACATTATTTAAGATTCTCATATTGTTTTATATTATAGAGATAGTCACGCACTTTGCAGCGTGGAAATTGGTATAAACAATATTATCTTACCGG
This sequence comes from Heliconius erato x Heliconius himera, assembly GCA_013421005.1. Classification (NCBI taxonomy): domain Eukaryota; kingdom Metazoa; phylum Arthropoda; class Insecta; order Lepidoptera; family Nymphalidae; genus Heliconius; species Heliconius erato x Heliconius himera. The sequence continues at coordinate 83,292 of JAATLQ010038507.1, read as the reverse complement.
AAGCAGTCGACATTGCTGCATTTGGCTCGTCTTCGTGAAAGTGAAAATTCTGAATTGCTGGGACATAATAGCACTGTGAGACACTTCTCATTATGTCTATATTGTAGAATGAGCGTGGACGACTTACATAATGACGGAAACTTAAACAATTGTAAAGCAATGTACTTACCTACTTCGTGCCATTTTTTGTTTTAGATTTAAAGCCCTCAGGGCATCTTACGTTATTAATTATTATTTTTCCTTTTTTTAAGCTTCATGCGGTATCCTACATATACAGGGTTGGAGACACTTCCCACTTTCCGAATTTTTAGAGGTTTTTACCTTGATACCAGGCAGGAATGAACCCACAACCGTCGCATTACAGTCACACGCTTGTGCTCCTGCGACACGGCGGCCTCTTTATTAATTATTTGGGTAAAGTATTGTAACGGAGCAGCTTAAGGAATCTAATATTTTTAATATGCATATTGTAAATATTTTATATTTTTTATAATAAAATAAGAATACTTATTACAACTATTACTTAATAGGTTTACTTCTCAGCATAGGTAGGTACTAATTAGATTGACAAGTTTTCCTTTTTAGCACGACACATGTTATTGCCACTACAAAACAGTTAGCACCTAACGCAATAGCTTCATAGCTGAAAATTATCTTAAGCTAAATTTTAAGCCTATGGATCGACTGAATTACAAAAATGGTACTCTGATGAAAAAATCCTAAAAAAATACCAATAATATTTTGAACTCTTGTCAATCTTTTTTACTAAGTTTAATAAAGAGTATATAATATAGTATAAGTCTATATTTACATCCTATCTACCTCTTTTAATCTATTTTTAGGGTTCCGTAACTCAAAAAAACAGGACCCTCATAGGACAACTTTGTTGTTTGTTTGCCTCTTAATGAGGTATCAAGTTAAAATAAATATTAGGCATTTTCAGACCTACAGTTCTTTGAAACATTGAAAAATGTAAACTTCGAAGTCAACTCTATCAAACTATACGAGCGTTAAAGTATTGTATGAAATTCTTCGCGTAATCAAAACCTATGTTTTTCTACTTATGATGAAACTTGACAAGAAATTATTTTTGTTTCAGTAGGTGCACACAAAGGAAAAATTATCAGAAATAAAAAATTTGTAGCCATGTGTCACAGAAAACAAATATTACAAGCTTGTAGTTCCCGTTGACCTACACTCATGAAATTGGTACGGAACCTTCGATAGGCGAGTCTGTAATCTCTGTTTAGTTTTTTTTTCGATTATGAGGTTTTTGCTGTTAACCCTATTGGCTTTTACAACGACACCGGGGCGTAGGGAAGAAGGTACTCTGTCCCTGAAGAAATGCAAATACTATGTGGCTGCCTGTGAGGAGTAAACAAGTGCCTGTTTTGTTTAGTATTAGATATCAAAGTTAGCTAAATTTGGCATTTGATATATTGCGTTAAGACACAATAACTGATAAAGAGCTGAAATAATGATGTATAAAAAAATAAATATTTTATAAAACATCAGGTAATATTTTAAGAAAACATTTAATAATACGTATAAAGTATAAAATAGTATTTACAAGCATACATCAATTTGATGCAAGACGAAAATAAAGACGCACTACGCTGGCATGATGCCACCAAGTCCAGTCCACGTTACCAGCCGGCACGGTGGTCTGCCGGTCACCAAGTTAACATTTGCTGTCTAAAGTTTATTTATGCGTAACATATGACTGGATACTATATCACATCACTAATATATCAATCGTCCGGTCTACACATTTTTGGTAATTTACGTTCGAAGTGGCGACGGTGGTGTAAGGTCACATGTGCAATCTTTTAAGGAGCGCCATATTCGGATGATGGAGCAGATGCGGGTGGTCCATACTCAGGTGCCGGTGGGGCAGCAGCGGGATAACCCTCTTGTTTCTAAAAAAAAAAAAGAAAAATCTATTATAATTCTGTTCTGTATAATAGGAAAACAAAAAATCCAAATCACGTAGTAAAAACGTTATTGATTGATTTTTTAAAAGCAAGACGATAAAGATTCTCAATACTAGCTTAAAATATATAAAAATACATATACATTATACTAAATAAATATTAAAACTAATAATTTAAAAAAATCTTCTGATATAGAAATCTTTTAAAAATAAATTATTAAAATATTTAATATCTAAAATTTTCAGAAAACTATAATAGACTATAATAGAAAAAATGTAAACTATAAATTAATAAAAATTAACACAAGGCTGCATCGTTGAATATTTATAATTTAATTACATTGTTTTTTTTTGTTGAATTATTGTAGTGGGTATCTTGTGTCGACTAATGCAAAGGCAATATCATTGATATTGGGCATATGCCAAAAATTAAAAATTTATAGGTCAAGAGAATGCAGCTTATTGAAAAATAAATACGAAACTCAATGTAATCCAACTTAAATAAATTTTACTCATTACTTCAAATACTAATAATAATTACGTTAGTTGCTTACTTGGGTCTTGTATCTGATAAAGTAAACTTCCGGTTTGGATGGTTGAGTCGGCGCAGGAGTCGGGATAACAATTTCCGGTTGCTCCTCGGGTTTCTTCACCAAAACGTAAACAAGAGTCTTCTCTTCGTTCTGAGGTTGTACCGGAATGACAGGTGCAGTTGGAGTGGGTGGAGTTGGTGCCTTTATAAATACTATCTTATAATGTTTTTGTGGTGGAGGCACATAAATGGGTTTACGGGGAGCTACTATTTCATTGTCGGGAGGTGGGACGTGCACATATACGTGCTTATGTACTATAGGCTGCTGTGGCGGCCCATATTGAGGTGCTGGTACTCCGTATGAGGTAGACGGCGGTCCATAAGACGAAGGAGGTTCAGGTCGGGCTGCAGTGCAAGCAACCACTACTGCTAACATAAGTGACCTCAATACCTGGAAATAAAGAATAAAAAATATTTTTATATACATATTGATACTTGTTTTAAAAACATCTTAAAACTATTTTACACTATACAATATAGGTTTCGAAATATGTAATTAGAAGAGCATTAATTTTTTACAGTTATAATCAAACCTATAGCCTAAATATATTTAACATAAATCAATAAATTTCATCCATATGTAAATCACGTGTAATAAATCACTGTAATCACGATATCAATGATGATAAATAGCACTGGCGGCCATCGGGAACGTACCATTTTGTCACACATCCTGGCAACACGATTAGACGGTCTTAGACAGTGTAATGTCCAAACATCAGTGCACCTGTGTTTATAAGAGATATGCGCTCAACATCCGGGGAGGGGGTACTTTCGATGGTTCTAAGGCTTTGCGCAATGTGATGGTGCTTGCACGTCGCCCTACCCCCTTGCACGTGAATTAGAGCCACATATGTATGTAGGTGATAAAGCGATGCCAAAATAGGCCACGCAGCCTAGTTTTTATGTATTCAATTCAATATGCGTCCAGATTTATAAGTGGTGTCTTTTAATGTATCTATTTTATGTTTTTACATTATTGTACTGAAGATTAGTTTCATAATACCTGTTTGGTAATAATAGATATATTATATTAAATAAGAAATTGGAAGATTTAAATGATGATAACGTGTGGTGAAGTAAGAGAGCGCCTGAGACTTGTTGGGTTCGATTCTCACACAGAGTAATTAATTATAAAAAAAATAAAGATTATATTTTAAATAAATACATTCTTAAATACAATATTAATACCTACATATATTTTTCCCCCTAATAAGACGTAAAATAGGCGTGGAGCGATAGTCTAATATTGTTGCATTTCTCCTAATGATTAATTCCACGCTTCGCCGATCGCGAAAACAAAGTTGGTTTCATTTTAAATATGTTTTCGAAGAAAAACAGTTATGGAGTTTTTCAAAAATATATTTCGTTTCAATTTATTTACTTTAGACTCGTTATGTCAATAATTTTATAAGAAAATGGAAGTTTTATATGACAGTGATAAATAACTACTTTTTATTACATCTAAATTGGTACCTACTAGAATTAAATTTGCGAACTTAACTTTTTATTGATTAGTTATATCAACAAATTAACCTCATTTTTATGTTAAAGTTATCAGTGTTTATAAATGCATTCACTAAATACTTTTTATCTGCGCTTGAACGATGAACTTGTTTTGCTAAAGTTTTTATTACAGCATTTTTATTTGTAATTGAGAACAGTAGGCAAGATCGTAATCCAAGCGTTAAACGCGTAGGACTTGTCGCTCGAGTACTTGATTCTTTTGGTCATTTAACTATTCCGTATGATTGGAGACTTAATTACCATCTATTGGTGTGCATGTTCGGCACATATTACGGCAGCATCACAGCTCCACAGCACGTACTGTCAGGCTCTCCAGAAAGAATTTAAAGCAATTATGTTTCGGTTATATTATGATATTTAATCATATATTGAAATAAATTAATAAGGTGCAAATTAGTATTTCATGTAGTTTTTTATATGTTGTTAATATATATATTTTTATAATCGAGCGGCAATGGATTCGTATAGAACATACAATAGGACTCAGAGGACAATTAGAGTAAGTATATTCTTAAATAATAATTTTCTTTTAATATGTTCTATTAAAATCTATCTCTACGTTCTCTTTGCTTAATGCTTATTTATGATTTTAATAACAAAAATATGAATTGTTACTGTGTTTGTTTTCATTAAAAATATATGTTATATCAAATTTATTAGAATACTAAAAAATATATAATTTTTTTGTATTTTTTTGAGTAAATACGAAGAGAAATATAAGATTTGAAACATACTAATATTTTCGTGTACAAAATGTCATATAAATTCTGAGTTTACGGCTAATTTGTTAGAAGTGTATTCATAATAAGTAATTGCATATTCGGCGGCCACCACTAAGACTTTCGCAATTCTTATTTGGCACGGCAGGTAGTCCCCGTTATATTGTTGTATATAACATAGATATTTTTAACGTTTAAAAGAATAAATAGCATCGTTGAAGTTGAACTTTACAATCTTTTTCTTTTAAGATAATTAATTTTTGTGTAGCAATATGTAGCAGTAACCCGCACGTGGTTGCCTACACGATTAGGTAACGCTAGTTTGACTGTTTCCACATTTAATATTTTTTTTTAATCTTTTTTCCTTTGTTTTTTTACCATTGAATCTGCCTGAAGCTATCTGCCAGATCATTGAAGCCTGTTGGATTAGAATAATTTTAACAAATGAAACTTAACAGAAAATAGCCTGATAAAATAACTCTATATTTGTAATATTACGATCGTCAGGATATCAGAGATGTTTATAGAAATAATTAGATAAGCTCGATTTTTGTTTTCAATATACATACATTATCTATATATATAAAAGGACTTGTGCTGACTGACTGAGGTAAGACGCACGCAGAGCCGTAACCGCTGATGGTAGAAACGTGAAATTTGGGCAGATGTTTATTTTCATATTCTGGATATCCACTAAGATGGGAATTTGAAAAATTTTAACCCTAAAGGGATGAAATTGGGGTTGAAAGTTTGTATGGAAAAAAATTTAAATCTGTACCGATTTTTATGAAATTTGAAATTCAGACTCTTAAAAACATTTCATTGAACACGTATTTCATGGTTTTTTAGAATTCACCCCCTAAGGGTTCAAATAAGTGGTTGAAAGTTTATATGGAAAAATCTTTAAATTGCCACCGACTTTTATAAAAATTTAAATTCAGACTGTTAAAATATTTTATTGAACTCGTGTTTCGTGGTTTTTTTAGAATTCACTCCTAATAAGCGGGCGAAGCCGCGCGCGCCCTCTAGTTACATTATAAAAAGAACGCAGTTATATAAATATTAATGACATATTACATACGTGCAAATATCATTTAGAGAAAATATAGGGTACGTTTTAGAAAAAACCATTAGGACGACCATCAATAGACACCGGCAGGCTGTTTTTTATACTTAAAAAAGTATGACCCAATGACCATTTTCATATTCTCATAAAAATACTGTTACAGATCTTATATTGTTATTGTTATTCGTATAAAAAAATATAGATAACATATTCCACAAATATTTTTGTCTTAAATGTTATGTTAGTACTACATTTTAAGTTAAAGAATTTAAGATGTTAACAAACCTCTTTAAATCATAATTCAAAATAAAAGGATTCAAAATAAATAGTTTATATTCCCAAATATCTACAAAGCAAAGGAGCTACGTAGGTATCAGGAGGTATATGTTACATACGTTGTTTTTTTGATTAATTTTTCTAAATAATAACTTTTTCTAAAAACGAACGAGCCTTAATAGGTTCCCAGGTTCTCTCTGCTTACTCCGTACATAAAATAATTAATTGTTTAGTCTTTGTGAAAGAATAGTAGAGTCAGTTATTTTTTTATTTAGATTTCTTTTTCTGTGTAAAAATACTGTAGGTAGAGCAAGGCATTGTGATACAGAACAACGTACAATAAATAAGACTATGTATATCATTAGATATTCTTAATTGGAAGGAATGTTGTTTGAGTCAATCGCGTCTCCCATGTTCCGACTCCCATGAGTCGGCTTTAACAGGAATCAAAGGCGGCTAATACCGGAATCGACTGCCTTAATAAAACTATAAAGAGAATAGATCCGGTTTTTTCCGCCCTATCTAGTTTAACTATCGACTTACTTCGAACGCAATACGTATTTGTTACGCTTTGCAAGCATTTCAGAGTAGCTGATAGGCGTACTTGCTAAAGATTTAATAAAATATTAATTTAAAATATGTATGCAGAATAAGAAAATCTGAAAATGCGTGAAGGTTTCAAAACGCCCGTTCTATACACGAAATTTTTTGGAACGAATTATTTAAGTAGAAAAAAATGACGAAATTTTAAACTTTAAAATATATTTTTTTCATTTCTGTAGGTTTTTTTTTCAATTTCGTGACGTAAAATAGTAATGACCGAATATTTTCCAATCAATTAAAGTGTAACGTTTAATTTATCCACTCCAATTGTAAAGATTGAAACGGGTCCGTGTTAATTATCCTTCGATCAAGCCACCTACTCGTCACTAATTATACTATTAAATGCAATTATTATATATACATACTAAGAATAAATGAAGAAGAAGAACGTGTATTGACATAAATAATTATAGAACTATAGAACATAAATAATACTTTTTTAATATTGGTTAACTCTAACTATATCTTCATTTTTTGTGTAATGCATTTTTAGTCAAGGGAAAATTATATTTAAATTATTTTCATTTCACTGGCCTGGTGAAACAAAATATTGAGATAGTATCCGTTTACTCGACTAAAGTGTCGTGAGAGAAACGGAAGATTGGAGTGTATTAAAACTCTATATTTGCTAACAAATGAAATATGTACTTATACTAATAGAAAGAGGTTAAGCGCGGCGTTGAGTTCTGCCACTCAACACGTAATACCTCCAGAATTCGGCAGAAAGTGGGGAACGGAGTGTCTTAACACTAGGTTCCCTCTGCCTATCCTGCTGTGTGCGGGAAGCTAATTTATTTATTTATTTTTATTTTACTAATAGAAAGAAATTGAACTTAATGAGAGGAATTTAACTTAATTCACAATGAAACCATTTTCATGCTTGTACCTTAAATGGCACTTAAATATTTTTATTAACGTTAACTCTTACTTTATGGATCTCACAGAGCACTTTTTGTATTTGTAAGAATTATCAAAAAAATTTTTTTAGTGTGCCTTCAACAAAATCTAATGATGTTATTAAGGTCATTAATGATAAATAGCAAGTTAGCTTTTAAGTCAGATATATATTACAGCTATTTAAATAATAATAAAAAGCAAAACTGTAGGGCAGATTTAATTCACTTACATTCGTAAAAACGCTGTTTTAAACCTAAAATAATTAAGTGTACAGCTTATTTTTTTACTTATTTTTTTTGTTTTAGATATTACTATGGTTTTTGATAATTCCATACGTTAATGTAACAGCAAATATCTCTAACATATCGATAGAGAAACAAAATGGCACAGAAATTGAATTATTTCATTGGGAAGATTATAGTGTTCTTGCTGCTATGCTTCTGATCTCTTGCGGGATTGGTGTATTTTATGGATATTTTGGTGAGAAACAAACAACTGGTGATGATTTTTTGTTAGGTGGATCATCGATGGGAACATTTCCAATGGCTTTAAGTTTGGCGGCTAGGTTCGTTTTATTCATATATATTATATTTCATTAATTAGCTTTTTCATTCAACATATAACTTATTATTTTATGGAGACGATAATAAAAAACATTATATTTCTAGTTTTATAACTGCCATAGAACTTTTGGGGAATCCAGCTGAAATGTACATGGCAGGCGGTCAATTTTGGATGATTTGTTTGGCGTTCGTACTAGTCATTCCTGTCGCAAGCCATCTTTACCTTCCCGTTTTCATGAGACTTCGACTAACATCGTGTTACGAATATCTGGTAAGTTATAACTGCCTAACCTAAAGTGATGAGACGCATGTCCTTGGCAAACCCCAATTATTAAAAATTTATTTATTTTTCAGGAAATTCGTTTTTGTAAATCCATGCGCGTATTTGCTAGTTCTCTGTACATGCTACAGATGATACTCTATACGGCCGTGGCTGTGTACGCACCGGCGCTCGCATTATCTGATGGTAACGAAATTATTATTTCATAGCTAATGCTACATTAAGTTTTGTTTGTTTCAGGGTTTAGAAATTTAAAAAAAAATGTATACAGTTAAAAATAATTTTACTTTAAAAAGCCTGTATCATCTGCTATTAATTAATGTCTTTCAATATTTTATTTTAAAATCGCAATCTCTACTAACTGTCATTAAACTAATTCATAAAATTCAATATCTGTAAAAATAAAGATCGTTAAATGCGTAATAAATATGATGTTACTTAATAATCGTATCCATATTTAATACGTCTCTAAAGAGTTCGTAACGTGTTAGCAAGATAATCACCTATTTGTATGCAATAACATATAGGATAAAAACATTCACATATTATCTATGGAGAAACAAGAAAAATTTTATGTGTGATGTAACATAAAATAACATATCATGTAATTAGCGAATAAGCGTAGCAATTATATTTGAATTGGTGTGTTTTTAGCGGCTTATATAAGCGGTTTCTAAAAATGTAATTGTGTTAGTAGATGTAATGTTAGTAATGTCCTATACTTGTTTTACATCCTATTAAGTAAAATGGCACCAAATTTATTTTAAGCACAAAAAATAAATAAAATAAATCAGCTTCACGCTGTATCCCGCACACTGCAGTGTAGGCAGAGGAAACCTAGTGTTAAGACAAGTGGCAGAGCTCAACGCCGCACTTGTCCTGGACTCCAGAGCGAAGAAATAGAAATATAAATTTAAGTAAATATTTCATCTCTCCAAGTAGGGATCAAACCCACAACCAGTCGGTTTTATAGTCACACCTTGTGCCCCTGCGCCACGGCTGGCCTCAAAAGCTCTGGCACTTTAAGCACAAGTAACCAAGTATTAACTAACTACATTCATCATACTTACAACCATCCTTTAAATGTGACCTGTTTAAAACGTTTTTTATTATGACCTGCCGAAAACGGACTTAAAAATATATTCTAATCACGATACTCAAAGTATTCACGTTGTTTGTAATCGGTTGCTTAATATTCCTTGGGACAAATTCATGGTCGCACTTTCATGTTGTAAACAAATAACTCCTATGATTTTCTTTAGATAAAAAAAAAAAAAATTAAATTAGCTTCACGCTGTATCCCGCACGCAGCAGGGTAGGCAGAGGGAACCTAGTGTTAAGACGCTCCGTTCCCCACTTTCTGCCGAATTCTGGAGGCATTGCGTGTTGAGTGGCAGAACTCAACGCCGCGCTTAACCTCGACACCAGAGCGAAGAAATGGAAATATAAATTTAAGTAAATATTTCATCTCCTTGAGTGGGGATAGAACCCACAACCAGTCGGTTTTGCAGTCACACCTCGTGCCGCTGCGCCACGACCGGCCTCATTTCTTTAGATAAGGGTGAATAATGTATAATTGATATTGACAGTGTACATAGGAAAATATTTACCCTAAAAAAAAAATGATAGTTTTGAAACGATTCAACAAAACTAAAATTTATAATTACATTTATAAAACATTTACACATTTTGTTTTATCTTTAAACATGACGGGTAAATGTTGCGATCAACAACAAAAATATATTTATATAAATTTCGTATGATTTTTTTTAGTCTTTTTAATATTTGTGTATTTTTATCTGTAGCTATTGCGCTGGCACAAAGTGTGACTGTAAAACCGACTGGTTGTGGGTTCGATCCCCACTCGAGGAGATGAAATATTTACTTAAATTTATATTTCCATTTCTTCGCTCTGGTGTCGAGGACAAGCGCGGCGTTGAGTTCTGCCACTCAACACGCAATGCCTCCAGAATTCGGCAGAAAATGGGGAACGGAGTGTCTTAACACTAGGTTCCCTCTGCCTACCCTGCTGTGTGCGGGATACAGCGTGAAGCCGATTTTTAGTAGATAATAAATTTATCTATATATAATAAGTGATGAAATGGGATCATAAGCAGTTAAACATTTCAACAAATGTCATCAGAGACATTGTGGTGAACATATTTATAATACATTAAGTGCTATAAAGTCCGCGTCATCAGAGTGACCGTTGCACAATGGGATGACAATGTGTCGTAAAATTAATTCATAGATAGCTTCTGAATGTGATTCTGGTTTCGTAACAATCTCTATATACAAATGCAATTTATATTTACGTCATTTTTTTTATAATGACTCTTACTTATCGTTTTGGTTATGTTTCACTATTTATGTATTTAAGTATTCTTAGAAATTACACTTAGTATACATTAATTTCATACAAATATTCTTTTGGGTAGTAATTTTTTATTGTTTAAAATAACCTTACGTAAAAGTAACTACAATATTATTCTACGTATTAAATTGTTTAAAAGTGAATCAATATTATTTCTAATCAATATTTTTAAAAGATTAATTAAGATTTATTCTAATATATAACTTTCTCATATTATAATTAATAATTAATTAATTTTACTTAGTACCACTTGGACACTATCTAGATCCATAAAAGCATACAAATGTTATTGATATTGCATAATAAAATATTCAAAATAATCCATTGTCCCAAAATAGGTGAAACGTTGAAGTCGTCGTGAAATATTTCAGTGACAAAAGGGTCCAAATACATTTACTATATTTATATTTTTTGGAACAAATATATTAATTTCAAAAAATATAAAACTATACGTACATTTCCATTACTTAAGCTCTTGAGCTTAATAATAATGCGCTTATACCAATATTCACGAGCTTGGGGAAAATAATAATGTTTCGTTTAAATATCATATTATGTTAATACTTAATAATCTAATTAAAACAGTTATTTATTGTTCAATATTGCAAAGAAATAACTTCAGAAAAAGTATCAATTACAACAAGTGATAAAAAGGCATTACTGTCTATTCATTAAACTATTTATATAATATTAAAGTACATTTTTGACTTAAATCTATATATTTAAAATCAAAAGTGGACCTGTAAATCAAAACTTTTGTTATTCGTTAGCCGTAACATACCCACGAAATCCTTATGCACAGTCCATCACGTACTCTACCAATATTTTTATACGTAGTTATGACTAAGATTTTAAATGAGTTGCCAAGTGTTAAATGATGAAATTTAATAAATATTTATATTGTTTTTAAATATACTTTCATTTTTATTACAGTAACAGGCTTAAATACATATTTAGCAGTATCTGTGGTTTACGTCGTGTGCATATTCTACGCTTCTCAGGTATGAAAATAGGACACATTAAAATTAAGTAGATAAAAAGCTAAATTTTTGTTTCTAATGAAATATTTTCGTTGTAGGGTGGCATGAAAGCTGTAATTATGACTGACACATTTCAGTCGGCAGTTCTCTTAGGTTCCTTAGCCGCAGTGTTAGCTCTAGGAGCCGCACAAGTTACCGGCGGGTTTGATTCAATTTGGGATTACGCCCGGAGTACAGATCGACTACACTTTTTTGAGTAAGTATATATAAAGGTCACTTGACAATTACATATAAATTTAAATATATTTTTTAATATCATTTATAAATAAAATAAGTAGTAATGTGACTATTAGACCAGTCGTGGCGCAGGCGCATAAAGTGTGACTGTAAAACCGACTGGTTGTGGGTTCGACTCCCACTCGAGGAGATGAAATATTTATTTAAATTTATATTTCCATTTCTTCGCTCTGGCGTCGAGATAAAACGCGGCGTTGAGTTTTGCCACTAAACACGCAATGCCTCCAAAATCCGGCAGAAAGTGGGAAACAAAGTGTCTTAACACTAGGTTCCCTCTGCCTACCCTACTGTGTGCGGGATACAGCGTGAAGCTGATTGTTTTTTTTTAATGTGAGTAAAGTTAGTGAATACATACTCCGATGCCCAAACCCATATCGATTAAAGAAAATAATTAAGATACGTCCACAATTTAGAGGTAGGACTTTTTTTTCATTTCACGAAGTTTAGGCTTTTATGGGTAGTTAAAATTGTGGTTTCATTTAAAGCGGTGCTGACAAAAACACTATGTATAATATTTTGCCGTCTGATCGTATTAAATATTGTGTTCTCGTCCACTAACCATGTAAAATCTCTATATGTATACCTAAAATACTTAAAGTATAGTTAATCGTATTCTCATTGGTTTCTCTCTGCCTACTCGATAAAGTTATAAAGAAGAAGATGAGAGAACTTGAATATTATATCAATATGAATGGGTATGGTATTCCTTTTCATGTGTGTCAAGCTTTACAGTGACGATGTCATGATGAAATATATATATTAAGTTCAAAAAAGTTTTTAATAAACGTTTTCTCGAAATTCTCATTATTACTACGTTCTTTAAACATTTTTTTTATATCTACCTATTTTTATTATGTCATTTATTATAGTACCTAATAGATAAATAATTTTAATAAATAATAATACACGTTATAGATTTTTTTTTTATTTTTTCGTTAAACTCGAATGTAAATGTCGTAAATGAAAAAAACATAGGTACATTCCATTCTATTACACCACGCATTGCACCGCAAAGAGAATGGTATATCTTCCGTAGTCGGCTTGCCCTATCACCTTAGTAAAAACAGTATATTATTATCTAAGAATATACCTATCTAAGAAAATAAGAGTTACACACGCTACTAAACATACAATTTTTAACTAAACTAACTTTAATAACTTTTAACTTTATTTTTAATTTAATATCTTTCTTTTTTGCCAAAATAAAAAAAAAGAAAAAAGATTAATAGTATGTATGTATATACAGTACATATTACTAAAAATATATGGTGCATTTGTGCAGCGTGAGCTTTTAACTACCTAAGTAGGTACATGACATCAATCGTGATTTATTTCAGTATTTTACACATACGCAAATACAATTTACAACAAATAAAATAATTATTATTTAAATAAAACACCATGTTCTGTGCCATTCAATGCTGATGATTTTTATTGTTTAGCACATATCTGCATATAAGTAAGTCTGTGTGTTTTAAGTGTTAAGTATATAAAACAAATACGTACGTGTGTGTGTGTGTGCTTGATATACTTAACACAAATACACACACTCACTTATGGAGAATATCTAGTAAATTGGACTAAAATGTATTAATTTAAAACAATTAACTTTATTATTCCACCATATTGAGGCCAGTCGTGGCGCAGCGGTATAAAGTGTGACTGTAGAATCAAGTGGTTATGAGTTCGATACCCACTCGAGAAAATGAAATATTTATTCAAATTTATATTTTCATTTCTCTGTTCTCCGCCACTCAGCACGTAATGCCTCCAGAATTCAACGGAAAGTAGGGAACGAAGTGTCTTGACACTGGGTTCCCTCTGCCTCCTCTGCTATGTGCGGGATACAGCGTGAAACTGATTTATTTATCCTTAAAAACATGTTTGTATAATTTTAAATTATATAATTTTAAATTATACAAACTTAAAAAAACAAAATTAAAAAAATATTATTATCACATTATTTATAATTTTTAGCATGAATCCTGACCCTACAGTGCGTCACTCGTTTTGGTCAGTAGTTGTGGGCGGGACAATTTATTGGATAAGCATGTTCTGTGCCAATCAGGCTTCCATACAAAAGTACCTGTCCGTCGAACGTATATCTCAAGCTCGTATTGCCCTTTGGGTGTCTGCAATTGGGTTGATCTCAGTATACTCTGTTAACTTCACTACCGGGGCGCTACTTGCTACCCACTATGCAGGATGTGATCCTATACAGGTAAGAATTTACTTTTTAGAAATATTTTCTTTACCTAAAAAAATGTACATACGAGTTTATTGTTAGCAACACGTTTAGACAACGGCCCTTATTAGAAGAAAACTCGTGTGAAGTATTTTTATTGGGTGATACATATCACTTATTGCAATTAAATAGAATCTATTTCGGAATAATTTAGAAACATATAGACAGTGTTTTTATCTTGATTTTTTAAAAACGTGAACCTCTTTCGATTTCTAACAATATACATTTTTTTCTTTTGGTATACTTAGGCCATAGGGGCTTAAGGCAATCTATTTGTATTATAATAAACTTATATTAGAATTAGGTACAAAAAACAAAATCAAATAGTTATGCTTAACTTTGTCAAACCATAATATATATTTTTTCTCTTCACGCATCTCTATTATGGATATCTAGGTAGCGATAAGGCATTTCATAGACAGCATGGCAACCAAAAGCCTAAATTTGCTGTGCCGAACTGGGCAAGAAAAATATTTCAAATAATCATAATCAAACCGTTACATGTATCCCAACTTCGCCCTGATGAAATCCGCTCTCATAAACGTAATAAAATGCTACATTTTGTTAAATAAAATGTGTATAATAATTTTTGTCTAAATTATAATTAAAAGGATGATGATATGATGACATTCATATATTCTAGTCGTTTATTTTTATAGTGATAACAAGAATATTAAAAACAAACCTATTTTCGACAGACTGGTGCCATAAGCGGCGCAGACCGTCTCCTCCCGTTGTATGTGATCGAAGAACTTGGTGAATATCGGGGTGTTCCTGGTTTCTTCGTAGCAGGCATATTTGCAGCCAGTCTCGGGTAAACATCTTTTCCGATTTCAGTTACAATCCAAATACTTAGTTAAAAAGTAACGATTAATATATTAACAGAACTCACAACTTTGAGGGCACAAAATTTTACTACACATCGAGACTTTTATTTAAAAATATAAAAGATTTGTCATCTGAATGTATTTCCACAAAACAAAAAAAAAAATAAAAATGTCAAACTGTATTCATAGCAAACTAAAATTACAATACTAATATTCAATTGTACCGAGGCGTATGAACTCAACATAGACACTAATTCAGGACCAGGCTCGATTCCTGAATTAAGTTTTAACTAGAAACGACCAGTGTAACACTAGTTTCAATTTCAGATGCTTCAAATAATTAGGATGTTAATAAATGATTTTGCAGCATCACACTTGGATACTTACAATTGGTGTTATCCATTTACAAAAGCATTTAATAAAAAGGAAAAATTAAAAATATTTTAATCATTAAAAAAATATAACTTTTACAGGACTGTAGCATCTGCACTCAATTCTTTAGCCGCCATTGCATGTCAAGATTTAGCCACCGGCCTGCTAGGTATAACTTTACCGGAAGAAAAAGGAGCAGCAGTATGTATTTTTCTCAATTATAATGTAAAAACCAAACGTTATGACTAACTTGGTACTTCACTGTCTAGTATGACAAAGCGTGAAGTTGACTTTCATAATTCAACACACAAAATCTACGTTATGAGGTCGAGGATGATGTTATGAGGGTTTAATCGTGACGAAGAAAAAATAATAATCTTAATTTCCCATAAAGATAATAATTAAAATCAAACTTAATTACCATATGTTACCATGTTTTATATAAATAATTTGCAATAAAATATATTAAATGCAAATATGTCCAATTAAGAATCTCCTTGAGAACGAAGATTTTAAAACGTTGAAACTGGCTAAATGTAGAAGATATTATATCATTACACAATACAGCTATATCGTTTATATTACGCAACATAAATTGCAAGTAGTATAGGAATAATTAGAATCCAATTAGTTTTATAGTCTTCTATACATATTTTAAGCTCTTCTTAATTCACAGATTGCGAAATGGGTATGTCTCGGTTGCGGGGCTCTATCTTTTGCGTTAGTATTTGCAGTAGAAAAGCTAGGGCCCGTTCTGCAACTGGCTCTATCCTTTAATGGCATGACTGGAGGTGTTGCTCTAGGACTGTTCAGCCTTGGAATGCTGTTCCCCTGGGCTAATGATAAGGTTTTTAATCAAAGAATTAATTAAATATTTAAAAAGCTTATAATTTTGTATACCTATATCTGAATTAATTTGAAATATAAATCTTTTTATCTTGCACTATATTTTTTATATTTAGTGTTATTGATGTACCTACAAGTATAAAAATACGTATGTGCGTACTACTAGTACCTATAATGAATTAATATGATAATTTTAGGTACTTTAATTGATTATTAAATGAAATACATATTATTTTTTTTAATATACTGTGTTTATTAATATGACAGGGCGCTATAGCGGGTGGTGTGCTTGGCTTCTTGGTGGTGGTAGTAGCAGGAGGTGGTGCTCAGTTCGCACAAGTGCCGTTACCACGTCTGCCCACATCGATTGATGAGTGTCCAGCTTCATTAAATATAACTCAAACTATAGACCCTATGTAAGATATCACCGAATTTCACTTTTTATTTGTTTATATATACCTACAATTAAGTATAGCGTGTTTTTAATTATTATAAAACTAAGTGATTAAATAGATATATCTATTAATGTAATATATCTAATTGTACCGTATTTATTTTAGAGGTAAATTATGATCAAAATATGATTTATGCTAAAACATGATTTAAAACTTAGGTATAAGACCTATTTTATAAACAAAAAGTTCTCCATTCAGCTATTTTTTATGTTCCAACCAAATAATCACCGTTCCCTACTTTCTGCGGAATTCTGGAGCCATTGCGTGTTGAGTGGCAGAACTCAACGCCGCGCTTTGCCTCGACATCAGAGCGAAGAAATGGAAATATAAATGTAAGTAAATATTTCATCTCCTCGAGTAGGGATCGAACTCACAACCAGTCAGTTTTACAGTCACACTTCGTGCCGCTGCGCCACGTGTGGCCTCATAACTCCTCCAACCAAATATTCCTCTGTATAAACATATCTAACTATACCTACACTGGATCTTCCATAGCTATTAATGAATTTAAACTGTAAATATATTATATTTTTACAGCGCAAATCCCAATGACGTCTTTTGGCTATTCAGAATATCATATTTATGGTATTCAGCCATCGGTTGCATGACAACACTACTCGTTGGCCTGGCTGTGTCTGTAGCTACTGGTGCGACGAACCCTGCTGATGTACCCATCGATCTGATTTCACCACCTGTTGTCAGTTTTTTGAATTCTCTACCAATTAAGTTGAAGGTAAGTTAAGTAACTTCCTCAGTTATTGAAAATATTTCATATACAATGGAAGCTATAATCTCGTACAAGATTTAAACTTGCATCCTTACATATATTTTTAGAGTATTAGTAATTTTTTTAACAATCATGACACCACGCATCAGGCGTAATAAATTATTTAAAGTGTAAGCGTAATAAATTATTTAAAGTGCATATATTTACAACAAAATTAACTCATAACTATAAATTGTACAATATAGAAAGCATTAAGGGTACCGACACGACTTGGCTCTGAGAGGCGAAGGAGTTCTAGTGTCAGACCGCCAAGTTTGGCTGACGATAAGGACACGAGACGACGGCGACGCCTGTCCGAGCTCGCGGGCGGCGTTTTCTATAGCGACGCACCAACGCTCACCCGTGGACACGACAACCTTGCTTTAGGCCTCGATCCTGAAAAACCACCACCTCAGGAATATAAACGAACGAGCTTCAAACTTGATCCCCCTGTAGATCCAAGCGGGCCGCAAACGTCCACTTGTTAGTTATTAATTGCCCTTAACTAAACTGGACGCGGAGGGCATCGCCATTTACATCCTTTTTTGTTATTTATTTTTGTACTATAATATTTTCTTTATTACTTTAAGAAATCTATTAATAATTTTAATTAAATAGCTATAATAAAAAAAATAAAGTACAAATAGCATCTAATATTAATTTATTGAGTTCTAATTGTTATTAATTAAAACTTATATGATTAATAAATATCACAAAGGTAATATTTATTGTATTAAAAAATAATTTTGTAAGCGAATTAAAAATATGTCAATCACGTCACTTTCAATAACATTCTTATCATTTAAGACGAATCGATTCGTTTTGAGTTTCTCTTGATAAGAAGTTTCCATTTAAATCCATTCCTGAAGCTATAGTTATTGACTTATACAATACATACATTTCATGATTACATTTTGAAGTAAAAAGATATATCTACGAGCATACTAATATAATAAAGCGGAAGAATTTTTGTTTGTTTGTTTGTTTAAACGCTAAGATCTCTGGATCTACTGGTCCGATTTACTTTCTTTTTTTTTAGTATCTTTCATACATGCATTACTGCATTCTTCAGAAGTACTATAGGCTATAACAATATAGTGAGTTAGCCTGTCAGTACGATGTATGATAAAAAAAGTCCGACAATATCTATAGATATTAATTATAAATAAGTGACAATAAGGCATTTTGTGACAAAAAGTAATTGAAAATTGTAAGGATATTTCATCGATTTTTATTTCACATGTATATTGAAACTTACGAGCTACAGTTATTTCATCATTAAGGAAATTTAATGAAAATAATCTTCGGCTTTGGCTTCAGCATGTAATTTGGACGTATAGTTTTCGAGAAAATGTAAAATAAAATTAATTCAACGCTCTGTTTACGGCGGCAAGCCTAGGCTAGTCCCGCAGGGGGCGCCCTTGCCGTCGATGACGTCCTACCATACAGCCACGTAGTATTCATGATTGAATGTATCCATTTGTTGGCAAATGCAATATAATATAATTATTATAGGTGGTATGCGGGCGAAGCCGCTAGTGGCCGCTAGCGTTATATATTTTTGAATTAATACAGATAGAATGTAAATGTAAACATTAATATTTATATTGAAATTGCTAGATTCTGAATGTGATGCATAACATAATTATAAGCAAATATTTGGACGTGAATATGTTTAAATTTTATAAATTACTGTTAGAATAAAAAAATAAATTATTGCTAGAAATATTTGTCAGTTCTGAATTTGTGATTATGAAATTGGTGTTATTGATCTATAAAATTCAAGGATATGAGGAGAATTCATAAATTATTATAATAAGTGTCTTAGTAAATAATATAAAGATTTAAAATGTATTCTTTTATTTTTAATCAAATTATTATATATTAACCTATATAGGCAGAATATTAACGAGTAGGCGAAACCAAGTTTTCAAACAACACCTACTGATTATATTTATTTATTCTTATACAAATTTTCACTTATATTTTTATAAATAATAAATGCCATATAAATTTATAACAGCCAAATAAAATAGAACAAGGAAATCAAATTCAAAATGAAGAAAATATACAGCAGAAAAATATATTATAATGAGAACTAAAAATCTGTGCAAGAAGTCAATGGTAAAGACAAAAAATAAAATATCTAACAAATATAATTAGGATAATAAGTCTTGCTGTTGTAGTACTTGCTGCTGGTGAATTTCCTGCATAGTGGATACTGGCAAAGTCGCACTAACTGTAATGGACGGCATGCCAGGCAATGACACGGGAGTTACTATTGGCAAGCCACTACTCATTGGTGGAGGTTGAATAGGAGCCTGGGCAAAACTACTCATATCAAATGTTGGTACTAAGCTTGGTGTTTGAACTAAATTAGGAGATTGAGCTTGATCAAGATTTGAATGTGTCAATATAGTTTGAGGTTGTGTGTAATTTTGCATCATTGGTATATATGGTTGAGGCTGGCTCATTGGTATACCAGGTAAGTTGGGCAATGGTGCTGGCGGCTGCACATTGGATACTGAAGGTATGCTACCCAAATTGGTCAATGTTGTATCTGCAAGATCTACAAAATTATGTACTTATTAGTAAATAAATAAAATTAATTAATTATATTATTATTATTTCTTCTACATAACTAAAGAAATATAATACTTACTGCTAGAGTAAGCAGCCATATTTGATACCATGGATTGTGCTTGTGACATTGATGACTGAGGTATATTAGTTGTCACATTTGAATCAACCACACTCATTGTTACATTTTCTATAGGACTTGAGTAACCTCCAGGATTTACCATTGGTACACCAGATAAAAATTTTGGTTGTGTTACTTGAACATCTTCTTGATTTGTGCTCTGATTAGAACTAATAACATTTGTAGGTGTTTCATTAGCTATATGTAGGTGTTGTACACCAGTTGATAGTATATCCTGCTGTAAATTAGTATTTTGTGATGATATCTGAAAGAAAATTATCATAGGATAACATTATAATACAGAAATCTTAATGTTTTATATGAAATAGTTTATAAATATTGAGATTAAGATCATCATTTTCCCGCTCTAAAGTGGACAAAGTACTGCATAGTTCTGCCATTGAACAAGCAATATTTCAAAAATTGAGCAATAAACAGTGAACAGAGTAACTTAATACTAGGTTCACTGTACCTATTTGCTCTAAAATACTTTTTTTTATTTTTATTTCATATATATATTATATTATATATTTATGATGGTGTGTGCACTCAGAGTCACAGGCAGAAAAGACATTTTAGAATATAATTTGTCCATCTGATAGCCACAAAATGATGACAAATCTTATTTCCTTAACCCTAAAACTACAGTACTTGTAACTATGATACTACTATATTATTATGTAATAAATAATCTCTGCCCAACACAGATATATTGTTATTGATTATTTTATTGTCTTACTAAGTACTGCAGGCATAAAGGGTGACTATACAATTTATTTTTTGAATTAACATTCTTTGTTAACAAAGTAAGAATTTGCTAAAAACTAAAATAAACGTTACCATTGGTGTAGTTGCCACATATTGGTTTGGGACTGGTTGACTGCTTCTTATTGGTATTCTATGCAAATATCCATAGCCAATTCCACACCCAAGACTGCCTTCACCTCCCCAATTTTGATTTGGTGTAATAAGAACTTCACGGCATGTATCATCATTAATATTGTAAACATAGAGTTTTAAAGCTCTACCTTCATGTGCTTCTATTAAAGTAAAAAGATCTTCACTTTCATGCATTATAGAATCAGCTCCAATTATATAATCGGAAAAAGGCCTCAATCCAGCCAATTCTGCTGGTGATGATGGATGTACTTCCTACAAAAAATGTAATTAATTTTCACAATACTCAATTCTGTATATTTTTATTTATAAGAGACCATTTGATATTAATTATTTTTTTATTTCATTAATTAAATCTATATATAGATAATTAGAAACAAATTGACTTACTAGAAATTAAAAATTCAAGTTATAAATAAATATTAAACATCGTTAATATGAGTTAATATAAGTGAGGCCGGTTGTGGCGCAGCGGCACGAGGTGTGACTGCAAAACCGACTGGTTGTGGGTTCGATCCCCACTCGAGGAGATGAAATATTTACTTAAATTTATATTTCCATTTTCTTCGCTCTGGTGTCGAGGTTAAGCGCGGCGTTGAGTTCTGCCACTCAACACGCAATGCCTCCAGAATTCGGCAGAAAGTGGAGAACGGAGTGTCTTAACACTAGGTTCGCTCTGCCTACCCTGCTGTGTGCGGGATATAGCGTGAAGCTAATAATTAATAATAAGTTAATATAAGTGCATTTAACTCATTATTAACAAGAGATAAATAACAAATACTACAAACAATAACAAAAAATATTACAATGATAAGTCACTTACAAGTACATGCCACACATTTTCATTTGCACCTTCAAAAGAACAAAACCTTATACTGACACCTAGAAGGCCTTGTCCACCCCAATTTGCACTAGGTGTTATCATAACTTCCCTCACGGACTGAGTCTTCGTGCTATAAATCAGCATCTTTATTGTTTTGTCAATATTTTGTTTTAAGAGTGTTTTAAGTGTATCATTATCTTGGTCTAACCTAGTATTTTCTATAGCTACTATAAAATCAAAAAACGGTTCGAGATTAACTTTTTGTCCTGGTGAACCGTCTTGGACCTGCAAAACATTGACGTGTAACTTATATATTTTATAGCAAAACAATACTTAATTACTGTCAATAATATTGTGAAAACGCACCCTCAATATATGGTATCCTTCGGATCCACCTCCTGGAACTTCAGAGCTCTGTGAAGACCCCATTTATATTTATTTAAAGGGAGCTTCAAAAATTATGAGCTATTTTGAAATATATAACACCTTAACAGTGACAGCCTAAATTTTGACACTGACAATATCAGAAATATACGTGGCAGAGGCAATGATCTATATTATTCAGTAATCAAAAATTAATAAGTACAAAAAAATAATTTTACAGAATCGTATTTATTGTATTAAACATCAGGGCCCCTTCCATATATTTCTGGTAACTATGAATGTAATTTAAAATATTAATAAATATATATATGTGTGTGTTGAGCACTATAATATGAAGAATGACTTATTTGTTCACAGAATTTCCGAGACATTGTGTGTTGATCTCTGTAGAGCATAATGTTCTTTAGTATTGATTGGTGGAACTGAACATGGCGCTTTACATTTGCGAGAAAATTTAAATAATAAATAATTCATTTTCCCGAGTGAGAATCGAACCCACAATAGCCTTGTTTACAATATAAATATAGATACCGTAAATAATTAGCAACCGTAACCGCGTACCGTACCCTAAGTCAATAATATTATTATTATAACTATTAAATTTTACTCTATGTCTATTGTTATTATTACCAGTCTGTTTTTACTTATTATGTATAAGATGAAGTCCACGATTGACATTTGTCAATTGTGATTAGAGATTTATGAAACGTCAAAATTATTTATTAAATTATACTTTCTCTTTCTTGTTTACATACTTACTTTTGTATTACATTCCACAAAATTTCAAAATTTTAAGCGTTTCAAAAATGATTACTTTATAACATAAACGTCCAGTGTTTTAAGTTTTTATTTAATTACTGACAATATCCTTGAATTGTGTATTCTATTATAAGTAACAAGTACGATTTTTTTTTACTTCAGATTTATAATATTACATAAAACTTTATAAAATATCTCACTCATTTATAAAAAAAGTAGGTCTCTAAATTATTAATAATAGAACGTTGTTCTAAAAAAAATATAAATTAGTCCACAATGGCAGAATGGAAACATTTAATATCTGAATGGCTAAATGAATATGCCGCGCTAAGAGATAATGAAATAAAAAGCTTTGCTGCTGAACACGAACATAATCATGAAATTGCAACAGCAATATTCAATTTGTTATATGGTGACCCCGATAATGCAAATAACCAGAACAATGAAGAAAAAGAACAGCATGTATGTATTAGAAAGATTCTAAATTGCAATTGTAGTGGTTTAAGAATAAAAATCTTCATCTTCTAAATTTTATTTATTTTCAGATGTTAGAAAATGTCTGCATACAACTATTTAGTTTTTATAGATCTAAAGAAGTAGAGCTTCAAAGGTTTACATTGCAATTTGTGCCAACATTCATTTATCGCTACTTAAGTATTGTAGCTCAAGGCAACACAAAACATTGTCGGTGCATAGAAACTCTTCTCATAGGTGTGTTATTAGACTTTTCATAAATATATTTTAAATTATTACCAATTAAATTAGTATTTCCTACTATAGCATCTCTTTTTTCTTTTACAGGATTATATAATTTTGAAGTAGTAGATGAAAATGGTAAACCTAAAGTTGTGTCCTTTAGATTGCCCTCATTAGCACAGGCTTCAATATATCATGAGGTAACAATATATATTTTTAGCTTCACTCCTTTTCCTGTCAAAGATGGAATCAAAGAACCTAATGCCAAGACATTTTGTTCTTTATTTTTCAACTGAATTCCAGACATTGTGTGTTCAATGATAGAACTCAATGCCAAGCTTTATTTAAAGCAGGGATATGAAAATAATTATTTTCCAATGAGTGAAGATGGAACTATTGAGCTTACAATGAAAAGCTGTGTAGCTATGCCACAAAGGTCTTGTTATTATAGATTTTTTTTATAATAAACAAATAGTTTTTTATGTATTATAATAATGATTTAAATCAAATTTCAGCCACTGTCTCTAGGATCCCAATTTTTAACTGAAAGTGCTTTACGAAGATGGGAGGAATGCAATACAAAATTAGTTAGTTGGGGACCCCATTCTCAAGTGGAAGTTCTTAATGCACAAAATCGTCTTAAAGTTATGGCAGCACTCTTGTTCATTTACAACAGACAGCTCAGTTTGTTGCCTAAACTTGCATTGAGACACTTTTGCATTGCATCTTCGAAGTAAGCAATTTTAGATATATGCTTTGAGGAGAATCTATTTTCTAGAAATCACTTATAAATATCTATATCTATACTAATATTATAAAGGTTAAGTGTTCATTTCGTTGAAGCTAAAACCACTGGTTAAAATAAAAAAAAATCTATTAGATTTCCATTTATTAGGGAAAGCAATTATCTCTATAAAATCACTTTAAATAAAATGTGCTATAAAGTATTTAGCTATAAAGGGATTAATGTCTATCCATATAGTAAAATATTATCATCTCTACACATATAGTTGAGGCCAGTTGTGGCGCAGCGGCACAAAGTGTGACTGTAAAATCGACTGGATGTGGGTTCAATCCCCACTCGAGGACATGAAATATTTACTTAAATTTATATTTCCATTTCTTTGCTCTGGTGTTGAGGTTAAGCGCAGCATTGAGTTCTGCCACTCAACACGCAATGCCTCCAGAATTCGGCAGAAAGTGGGGAACGGAGTGTCACTAGGTTCCCTCTGCCTACCCTGCTGTGTGCGGGATACAGCGTGAAGCTGATTTTTTAATATAGTAAAAAAATATTCTTTAGTGATATTTGTGATTTAAGTTTTTTAACATATTACTGTTATATATTTTAAATATAATAATGATTGTTATGTTTCAGAATATTAACACAAGGTTTCCAAAAGAAAAAAGGTGCTTTTAATGGTAAATTAATTCAGAGAATACCAGTTTCTCCAAATTTTCTTTTGGAAATGATAGAAGGTGCATATTTTGCAATGTTCAATGAGTTTTACACTCTAGCATACCAGGCTGTGAAAGATATTGATAGAAGGGCACAATATGAATTGTTCCCAGATGTTATGCTAGTTACTAGTGCTGTCATCAATTCCCTAAAAAATAATCCTTCAGGTTAGTGTAAAATTTAAATACATAATATGTGTAGCTCTAGATACTTATTTCACGTATAACAGTAGATCCTGCCTGTTCGAGTCGGTCATACCGTGCGGCTCGGAGGCTAGCTCATTTTGAATTAGTTATATCTCCTTAAGTATTTATTAGAGGCCGGTCGTGGCGCAGCGACACGAGGTGTGACTGCAAAACCGACTGGTTGTGGGTTCGATCCCCACTCGAGGAGATGAAATATTTACTTAAATTTATATTTCCATTTCTTCGCTCTGGTGTCGAGGTTAAGCGCGATGTTGACTTCTGCCACTCAACACGCAATGCCTCCAGAATTCGGCAGAAAGTGGGGAACGAAGTGTCTTAACACTAGGTTCCCTCTGCCTACCCTGCTGTGTGCGAGATACAGCGTGAAGCTAATTTAATTTTATTTAATTTTATTTTTTTTCAAGCGGGCGAAGCCGCGTCCGGGTCCGCTAGTACTAAATATATGCAATGAATGCAATTAAATGAGTCTGATAAAGAATGATATAAATCTCTGAAACTTAATTTTTTTTTATATTACGTAAATTTCATGCATGCATAAAACATGTTTTATAATGACTATTTTTGATTAATTTATTTTAAACATTTAATATAGGTCAACCATGTGACGGTCCAATGGGTATAAGTGTTGCATTGTCACCAGCGACTACAACTGTCACTATGTCTAAATCGATGATAACAAATGCATCATTCCGCACCAAAAAATTACCAGGTAAATTATTATTATTTCAAGTAAATTAATACAGATACAAGCAAATTTAACAAATATATATTCTAATTACAGATTAATTCATACAGTTTTTTTATTATAATAAATCCTAACAATTGTTATTGAGTTTAAATTATGAAGCCTATAAATATGTAAATATTTTATTTTTCTTTTATTGAAATGAATTCAAGTAAATAACGACATATTATTTTTGCCTCATTCACTTTATTATTCTGTTTCTATTTGAAAATTGTTAAACAATGTCAATTAATTATTGTGTTAATTTTCTATTTGTAGATGACATTCCAATACAAGCCGGTCAAGCAGTGTCTGCGGAGGCCGCTGACATGCTCACATCCATCACAGAGGAAGGTGAAGCAGATGCTCCCATACAAAGAGGGTCTGGCATTCGCAATTCAAAGCCAAAACTGGCTGCTTTCCCAGTACTCGGTAAAAAGACTAAAGATGGAAAAGAAAAAACTGATAAAAAAGTCACTCTCAAAGACAGCTCTAAGGGCATTTGGAATTCACTCAGTGGAGGCGGAGATACGACAGATGCACAGAAAAATGTGGTTGATGTTTACGATGGCAATGGCAGCCTTAAAGATGAGCTTTCAATGACATCAGTACACAATAGTGTAGATAATTCTGATACTAGATCACAGGTGACAACCGATTCCCTGGATATGGAAACTACCTCCCGTTTTACTGCTATGCAAGTTAGCTCTGTATAAGTGCTTGTAAGCTATTATATAGAATTTATTCTCATAATATATGTAGGTAGGGTAAACCACAGTGTGATTGCCAAAATAAAGCAATTAGCCAATTTAATAAAAAGGGAGAGGGATTTGTTAGAGGAATTTGGACCCACGCTTCTTGGTAACCATCCAAGCACTCTGACCAACTAAGCCACACGTTCTCATCAAGCTATGTTGATATTCTTATATGCTTGTTACAACTTGCTAGCAACAAAAATAAATTGTAACAAGCATATAAGAATTTCAATGTAGCTTGATGAGAAGGTAAGGCTTAGTTGGTCAGAGCATTTGGATGGTTTCCAAGAGGCGCAGATTTAAATCCTGGTACGTCCAAAATGTTTTTATGTTATCTAAACAGGTGAACATGTTACACAAACATAAGAAACTTTATTTTTCAACAATTAAATATGTGTACAGGAGTTTTATTGTATTGTTTATATTTCTCTATTTTTGCGTAAATGTAAATTAAAAGGTTTTTTAGACTTTAATAAAATACGCTATGCCTCCAGAACTCGGCGGAAAGTGGAGAACGTGAGTGTCTTAACACGAGGTTCCCTATGCCTACTCTGCTGTGTGTGGGATACAGCATGAAACTACTTTTATTTAGATTTTAATAAAATCTATGTTACTTTTTGATTTATAACAATCTTTTTAGCTGTAAGCAATTACTGTGCTATATATAGAAGAGTTAACTGGCGTTAGAGAAATAAAGTAATAAGTATTAATTAACGTAAAATATATAGGTTTTTCACTTTAAATTTATACTTCTATGCACCAAGTGAACAATTTCAAACTTCAAATTCATTATTTTTCATATCAATTCCAAGTGAAAAGTTGCAATTTAAATTTGAAGTCTAAAATTGATAATTTGGTGCGTAAAAATATGAATTTGGAGTATAATCCTATATATATATATATATAACAATACATTTGAAATGTCTAAGTGACTATATGGTTTACCCTATACATGGTGTTTGTAAAATTATTAGTCATTGTGTATTTAAAAGTAAGATGCTAAAGGAAAATGTGCGGGTTATTTGTTGTTCATATAAGTATTACCAAGTACTAGCTAGATGTCATACATTTTTTAGAGGTTTTAAGAAATGTTCACATAATTGGTGTTTGGGATGTTGTATTTGTATTATGTTTTTTTTTTTGTGTGGTAATGTTCGGAAACAGTTTATTAATAACTTAAATTTAAGTATGAGTATTATTAAATACTTATATAAATTTGCTTAAGTGTAGATTGGGAGAGGTCCATATTTATTGTCTTTCATCTGCTGTTTTTGTCTACTAGATCAATATCAATCCTAGATATTTAAAGAAAAATGAGTACATACTTACTAAAAGAATTCATTAAAAGAGTGTTATTTTATTTACAAATATTTTATGGTTAATAGGAAAACTTAAGAATTTATTTGAACAGAATTCGAAACCTTTTTACTATAATGTAATTAATATTGTTCCATACTTCAAAATAATAAAAAATTACAACTTGAAGTTCTGATTTTACTTATTTTAATCTTAAAAATACATCAATTCATTCAAATAAATATGTATAATATATAATAAATGTCGATATTTTCTGCAAATAAGATATGGATAGTGATTCATGAGTCACTTTGCTTTGTACAGAAAAAACTGAATTTTTAAAACAAACTTTCAAGATAATCGACTTAAAAAATGAGTTTTTTTAAATAAACTTATTGAATTATGGAATACCTAATAATAACAAATATTTTCAGATATTTGATAAAAGAAGCGAAAAACGTAAATATTCTCATTGAAATCATTTCTATCGCTAAAAGCAAAAAGAAAAATACATCGATAAACCAATAAATCAGCATGTACTTATTGCTGTTAAAATTATTATTGTTTGCGATTTATACCTAGCTATATTATTTCATATTACATACCTACTTGTAAAATAATATAGTTTACTGTCACGATTTTATTTTAATAATAATGTACACCAACAACTATATATATGCTATCAACATCATTCTTATCAGCCTCTTATTGTGAACTCTTAATGCAATCAGCATCATGAAGTTTTAATGAATCACAACTAGTATAATATGTGCTCGTTCGTCACTTTCCTCGTCAGTTTGTTGAAAATATTGCACGGTGCGTCCATACACACCTACTAAAGTAAAATAAAAAATGAAATTGCAATATTTTTTTTGTTTTGTCGTTCTTGTCTTCCTAACATCATGTTGGGCCCGAGACATGATAGTAGGCACCAGCTATAATACTCGACTAACTTGGCAACAGAAAGCTGAGTATAATGCTATACCATTTAAAAAACGAGTCAAAGAGGTTTTCTATTCTGATCCAGCTCAACAAACTATTAAAGTGAGTACAAAAGTATCTGCCTTGTTTTGTATTTGTGTTAATTTTAAATCTATTTTGTTCGTAGACAATAATTAATTATAGGTAGGTACTGTAAAGAATAGTTAGTTTTATTAGATTCATTTCACTTGGTTTTATCAACATGGCATCTGTTGGCTGACTCGAAATTATTCTAAATTACAAAATGTAAAGTATCATGTTAAAAAATATGGTAATTATATGGAACACAGTAAAATATTATATGTAACACGTTATGATATGACAAAATTTCTTTTTGAGATGATATATTTCAAAATTTTCCTTATAAATAAAATATTCTATTATTTTCAGGGTATTATAGCAAGGGATTTGGACCGTACTGATTCCATTGCAAGTATAACTGCTGGCGGCGTGGGGACCTCATTTGCCAACATTCGGCTGAAAAGCGAACGCGGCGGAAGCTTGAACTATCAAATTGAAATTTACGTTTAGTTTTGTATATCTAAAGGTCTATTATTTTTATTGTAACAATA
The DNA here is from genome assembly GCA_013421005.1 of Heliconius erato x Heliconius himera. Classification (NCBI taxonomy): domain Eukaryota; kingdom Metazoa; phylum Arthropoda; class Insecta; order Lepidoptera; family Nymphalidae; genus Heliconius; species Heliconius erato x Heliconius himera. Next base: position 53,424 of record JAATLQ010038507.1, on the reverse strand, counting down.
ATTTAAAGGCATATTAAATCATATAGTTTATTTACGTATTTAGAAAACGTAAAAAAAATTGAACATAGCGGGACTCGAACCCGCGCCTCCTGGAAACCGACCAGGCGCTCTGACCACTTTACTAAGAGTAGAATAACACTTTAAAAAAAATGTTAAACATATAGTTTATTTGTTGTTATTTATTATATAACCAATGTTTTGAAAGATTTATAATATTCTAGGTTGTTACATCTATATGTATCTGCGGTTACAATGAGGCTTTAATATTGAATTAAGATAATATATGTATAATATAGTATATAATTGACGCTAATAATAGTTAATAGGCCTTTCCATTAATAAATGTACGTATTATATTTGTAATAAAACTGACAATTTAGAAAAAAAAATCTTTTATTTAATTATTTTTTCACAGTATACGTATGTTAAAAGAAAATAAAGGCCGTCGTGATCTTTGGGACAGCATCTCACTGTAAACGTCATCGTTTATTTATTTATATATAGGTGGTTCTCATCAATCAACTTCACGCTGTATCCCACACACAGCAAGGTAGGCAGGGGGGTGACGTGCGGTACAAGATCTCGAGCGCGGTGCATATACACAGCAACATTAATTTGTAACCATCTTAAACCGTGCGCCGAGCCTACCGCCTGTCGCCGCTCGATCATTTGAACTTAAGATAATACTAGCGGACCCGCTCGGTTTGGCCCGCTTGAACTATAAGAATATTTATATTAATATATTTATGAAAATATTTTCAATAAGAATAGTAAGAAAATATAAACCTAACTAATTAAAATTTAATTGAGGCCAGTCGTGGCGGAGGGGTACAAAGCGTGACTGTAAAACTGGTTGTGGGTTCGATCCCCACTCGAGGAGATGACATATTTACTTAAATTTATATTTCCATGTTTTCTCTCTCATGTGGAGGCAAAACGTGGCATAGATTTCTGCCACTCAACACACAATGCCTCCAGAATTCGGCAGAAAGTAAGGAAGGGAGTGTCTTAACACTGGGTTCCCTCTGCCTACCCTGCTGTGTACGGGATACAGCGTGAATCTGTATATATAAAAATTAATGTTGTGTTTGTGTCTCTCATAAGGATAAGTCAACGCACACCATGTAAGCGTCCATGAAGCCAACTTTAGGCGATTTCTCTTAAAACTACGAAATTTCTTGTTGTTTAACGACGGTTGGTTAGCGCTGGTTTTTATTAACAGGTCAGACAGTACATTGTATATCAAAACGAAAAGTATTTTAATCGTATATATCGAGAATATTACAAATACGAGGGAAAAAAGTAGCCTATATTCATTTCAAGATCCTCAAGTCTCTCTATATAAAATTTTATCAAAATTGGATCAGCGGTTCGGCTATGATTGAGTCACAGACACACAGAGTTACTTTCGAATGTATAATATAAGTATGGATACATAAACATTAATAAATTGATTGTAGATTCTATCACTACTCGGGAGCATGACTATATCCTAAATTACATAGAACACGCAGTATTTTAAAATGGCGGGAAAAGTGAGGAATGTATAGTTGTGATTTTTTTTCAATTATTAGTTAAGTACCTACAGATGAAGTGCAGCCAAGACTAATCAGAATATCATAAGCAACGTTAAAGTTACTTTTTTTATTAGGACATCGCGTGTACAGTTTAAAGATAACGGAAAAAAATAAAAAATACTTAAACATTTCTTACTCTGATTACTTATCACATGGACAGATGATTCATACGGATAGATACTATTGCATCGTACATATGCAACTATTAAGTATCATGTCACCGGTACTCTACCGCCAGTAGGTAAATTTGAAGTCACACTTTGATATTTATATCGTGGACTATTGACCTGACTAAGGAAGATAGGACAGACATTTGTTTAACATAGCGATTTCTGCAAAATAGCTTTTTTTTTAATTTTTATTTATTACTTAACACTACAGACACTTGGTCCGTACCCTTTTTTAATTTATTATTATATCTAATATTTTTATCATATACATTAATTACATTATTGTTTACATACAATTAATACCTATAATAAGAAAATAAGAAATAAAATAAAATATGTTAATTGATGAAGGTCGAATAGTATGGTTCTCTACTAAAATTGTGTTTGTTATTTGTCATCGGTATAAAGAACGGTTTCCCTCCATAAATATCTCTATCAAATTTCCCGTAATTCTTTTTATGGTTCTTGGCTTCGAGTAGACGTTGAAGTTTAACAATTGTAGCCTTTTGTTCTTCTCGTTCCATTTCGTTTATTAGTATAGGCAAGTTGGCGGCACATATCCATAAATAAAACTTTCCCACTAAAAATTATAGAAATTACTTAGTACATTAATTTCTAGTTTATATTGGTCTATATAAAATTGTATAATGTATAATTTCTAAGAAACGGATGCCAGAAATAGGATATTTACTATTAATGTTACATAGAAGTATATATATTTGTTTAATTTATTTTACTATTGTTTGTTTAATTTATTTTGAGGCCAGTGGTGGCGCAGTGGCACGAGGTGTGACTGTAAAACCGACTGGTTGTGGGTTCGATACCCACTCGAGGAAATGAAATATTTACTTAAATTTATATTTCCATTTCTTCGCTCTGGTGTCGAGGTTAAGCGCGGCGTTGAGTTCTGCCACTCAACACGCAATGCCTCCAGAAATCGGCAGAAAGTGGGGAACGGAGTGTCTTAACACTAGGTTCTCTCTGCCTACCCTGCTGTGTGCGGGATACAGCGTGAAGCTGATAATTTATTTTACAGAAATATCTATACTAAGTAGATGATATAAACAAAATTGACATAATATGTTGTTAAATTGTGGCGTTGCTTCTAAACTTTATCATATCGTAGAAAGTATTCGTCCAAGATATAAACAGAGATTGACATCCAATTATAAGCAGAACGATATAAAGAAAAAAAATCATTGAAAGAAAAGTAATTACGTTTAGTGTCAAAATCCGTTGCTCATTCTCCGCTTGAATTCGAGACATAAAATAAGGTAAATGAAAATAATTCACTTCGTCGAAAGGGGATCGAACCCACAACCATTTGTTTAAAGTCAGACATGTCCCGCTGTGCCATGGTGACCACAAATAATGTAATTAAGTAAGGCCATCATGGCGCAGAGGCCCAGTGTGTGATTGTAAACGTAATGCGAGTTTGATTCCGACTCAGGAAATGAAATATTTAATATTTTCATACCCTCGCTCTGGTAACGAGGCAAAGTGCGGAGTGGATTTCCGCCACTTAACACGCAATGCCTAAAAATATCAATGGAAAGTGGGAAACAAAAATGTCTTAACGGGAAACGACGTGTCCTCACTAGGTTCCCAGGTTCCCTCTGCCTACAGCGTAAAGCTAAAAAGGTTTAGACAACTTACAAAGTAAAAAACCACTTGCTACACTAGCCGCTATCAATAAGCCAATATCCATTGTGTTTTGTTTGAGGATCAGCAGCCACGTCGTTGCTAAGATGGAAAGCATGATAAGACGTATCAACTCAGCCAAAATAAACATAGCCATCAAAATATTATTACACTGGAAAAAACACATTGCGCAATATCATTTTGAAAATTTAGAATATTTTAAAATGAACTATAATATATTGGTAGGCGTTTCAATAATAATACACGTTCAATACAATATAAAATATCTAATCTAATAGTCTTTTATACCAAAATAAGTATATATTTATTTTTGACTAAAAATAAGCTTATTTTTTAGCCAAAACACCCAAATATACTACATATATTTGGGTATTTTTGCTAAATAATAAGAAGTGACAAGGTTTAATTACATTAGAGGCAGTAGAGTTTAGATGAGGTTCCAAAATAGGAGCATTGCACGAGAATTAACTTTGTAGGACAATCATTCTTAAATTTTTTGGAATACCATAGGCGTAGCAAGAGGGAGGGCCATCCCAGAAATTTTACTAACAAAATTATCCTCGAAGAATTCAGAAAACAACATTTACACGAACATCCTCCCAATCCCAGAAAATATCTCTAGATACGACCATATGTATTCGCCGCTTCAATCTCAACATTTTCACTGATGCTTTTGAATGTTGAATATCCAGATTGTTATTTATATTTTACAATCAAAACTGTTTTTTTAAGTGTAGGTACCTATATAATTACTAAACGATTTATAAGTAGGAGCTCGTGATTACGCTTCCGTGGACACCTTTACCGTAAGAATTTTGACGAATCATTTCTTATTGCTTCTATAATTATATCTTATGGTATTTTCCCAGTGGTTTCGACAGAGCGTTGCCTACTCGTCACACATTATTGCAATAGTTTTATTTATATATATTTAAATGTAAATGTATTCTTACTTACCGTATACGCTCCATATATATAAAACAAACAAAATATTATGTAAATACAACATATACTTATAAGATAGGATAAATATGTTTCTGGATCTGAAAGAAAATTTAATTGTTGATGAAAGATAATTATAATTTAAATAATAAACTACTATTATTAAAACAATTTAAAAAATGTATACCTGCCAAAAAATTTTGCAGTAAGCCACCCATATAAAGTAGGTTCATGTTTTTTAACCATTCTGATATTTCATATTTCACACTATGTGAATCCTTATAAGTAAGACATAAAATTACTAGAGTAAAAATTGCATGTCCCTAAAATAAAATATTATAATATATGATTGTAATTTATAACATAATGAATTTTCCATCCGTATTTAAGAAATTTTAAACAATATTAAAATCAAGTGTTTACATACGAGCGACAAAACTCCTATCAATATTCCGCCTAGGCGAAGTGAGAACCAAAAACAACAGCTATATACGAAAGCCATTAAGGCGATAATAATAAAAGTTATGACTAAACACAGCTTACATGAACCCACGTAAAATTTTGTTTGAAATAAAAATGACTAAACTTTTCGTCGCCTACGATCGCGTGCGATCCGTATCGATTACTGCTATCACCCTTTGTTAAAAGCATAATTGTCATAACTTATATAATTGTCCCTAATTTCATACATATACAAATCACCATCGCTGTATACTTAGATTTTTTTAGTTTCACGGTGTATCCCGCACATAGCAGGGTAGGCGGGAGGAACCAGAGTAAAGACACTTTCGTTACTCACTTACCGTCGAATTCATGAAGCATTGACTGTTGAGTGGTGAAATCAGCGAGGAAACAAAAATATTAAATAATTAATTCACCCTTGTGGGATTTGAACCGACAACTATCCTGTTTACAGTCGTCGTCGTGTCGTGTGTATACAATTCGCTTTATATGAATCATGATAAAAAAAATAAAACAAATATACACAATTAAATTTTGTTTATTATCTCACAGTGCTCATTACCTGCTGACAATAATTTCACAAGACACAAAAATATTGAAAACAAAAATTATTGTAATATTCATTATTTACAATTAATTACTTTTTACAATCAATACGATCATAAGAGAAGAGTTCTAAAATAGCAATGGCACTCGTGTGAACAGTAAGGAATTTTGCAGTGATGATGACCTAAACACATATTTATAGAAAAAGAATGTCGATAAAAGCCACAATATTAAAACAGTTAATTTATAAAAAAAAAATACAATTCTTGCAACATAAATAGGAAAATATTAAGTACCTACTGAATAGCATAGCAAAATACATTGAACGCATTGTAATAACAAGCTTCTGTTTCATTTTTAATTTAATTCCCGATATTAACTATTACATTTTTTTTATAATTCTAGTAATTTTATATAATACGATAAAATAACCGGTAATCACTATCACTTGTGACGTTTACTGTCAGATAGTATCTACTACGATATACAAAATATATTTTTATAGGACTAATTTTCATTTAAAGGTTCCATACTCGAATGCTAGTGAAATACCTACATTGATTACATTTTTACAAAAGTTTCTCGAAATTTTTATTCAATTAAATTACGAATGCTAATCGTAAAAAAGACAAACAAGTGTGATCTCAAGTTATATAGTTAAAGATATGTACTATCTACTTATATACTGCAAGAATTTTAATAATAAAATCGTATTCTTAGAAAAAATAATGAAAAAACATATGGGACCTTTTAGTCCCCTGAGCATTTGACCTTAACTGTAGGAAGGTCAAGACCGACTAAAACAAATAACTAAAAATATTTAATCGCATACCTATTTGGCATTTAGTATAAAATTTAAATGTATTAATAACGAAGCGTAAAAGTAAAAAAGAAGCTTCATCAATTTAAAAATAACCATCCAACCCGAGCCGGCAATAATGGTGAAATAGGCGTATTAAAACTTGACTAATTTAATATTAACATATAGATCGGAGCCAATAACAGTCTACAAATATAAATTGTTATTTAATAACCCTACAATAACTGTTATATGCACATATGTATACAGCGTCAGCCATCGTCGTGTTCGAGAGATTGAGATCAAAAACCATGCGAACACTAAGCGTAGACAATTTTAACTTAGGCACCGCCATTGGCCCTTTTAAACTAATAAAATAAGAAATTAGAAGAATTACAAAAGAGAAAAAAAAAGAAGCAAAATCTTACCACTAAATTAAGTAGGGTTTAGATAACTAAAATATACAGTGCCGGAACTACATTAATTAAATTAAGCGAAACTAAACGATAAGTTGGAACATGTTACTTCGTTTAATATAGTAGTAATATTGAGTAGTTGTCATTTGGATCTGGTTTGGTTGACGGCGTCGTAGTATTTAACTATATGTGAGCGACTGCGGCACGCCATTAACAGTCTTGGACTTCAATACGCCATTTTCGTACGACATCACCGTCTCGCGGCCATTCTCCATTACCCTGAGAAAAGTGTTTTTATTTATACTTTCGGTATATATTCGATGATATTGGCGGAAAGTAGGGAACGAAACGCCTCTATATTGCATAAAGTTGAGACACAGTGTAAATCTGAAAAACAAAACTTTTTTTCATTTAAATAGTGTTCTCAATGCAGAGTTTTATATAATGTGTTCCAATGTTCCAAAATATGTGTACGCTTTTCACAAAATTAATTAATTTTGTTTATTCCGTCCGTTCCGTTCGTTCCGTCCGCCGAAAATTCCGCCGAGAACAAAGCGTCTTAACACTAACTTTTCTGCTCCCAAAGACACAATACAGCATAAAGGAAAAAAAATAGTTCGAGTTGTGGGTTTAAATTAAATATTTAATATTTTCATTTCCTTGCTCTGGTAACGGAGTCAAAGCGCGGCGTTGAGTTCCACCACATACTCAACTAGCAATGCCCTCAGAATTCTTCAAAAAGTAGGGAACGGAAGTATCTTAATGGGAGCGGAATGTCTTAACACTAGATCCCCAGTTTTGTTCTGCTTACCCTGTTATGGAATACAGCGCGAAGTATAAAAAAACAAAACATATACACACTTCTTAGTAGTAATCTTCTTTCCATTGACAATGCGAGTGGTAGTCGTGGTGCTTCGTATGTTAGCGCTGCCGGGGCCCGCCATCGCGCTATTAAAGGTTGAAAAGGAAGTAAAGCTGTTCCCGTTGGAGGCCTGCGCGAATATGTCGTCGAGCCCCTGCATACCGAACCCGAACGGACTAAACAGCGAAGACGTGAGGGACGTGCCCGGGTGGTGGCTGCGGCGGTGGCACCCGTGACCGTTTATGTCTGTAAACATTAAGCATTTAAGAAATAAAAAACAAAACTTTTACTACACAAAAAGATCCTAGAAAATATCTCTAATACGCCCATGGCATGGTAAGACTTTAATTTCAATATTATATATATATATATACAAACATCGTTTACTTACCAGCAAATAATTCGCCAAACGGAGAACCGCCAAAAAATTCTCTGAAAACCTCCTCCGGGTCTCGGAATGTAAACGGAAAGCTGTGGTAGCCAAAATCATAGTCCTCGTCGGACGTAGTATGTCGGCCTCTGCTATTATTCAACCCTTCTTTGCCATATTGGTCGTAAACGCGACGCTTTCGCTCTGAAAACACAAAAACACATTTTAATTATCATTTTACACAAACACGACTGCGTGGATGTGAAGCACTAAATATTCGAACAACTGATATGAATGCTCTCGATATAAGCGTGACGTATTAACATATGAATATCTGATCCCTTTTGATCCTTAACCTAGATTAGGCAATTAAGCTTATAACCATATAAAACGTCTTCAATAGTCATTGATATCTTTAAATACTTGTCACTTACTAGCAAAATTTAAAAAATGAAAAAAAAATAAACCCGTACCAAAAATAACACCATCTCATTTTGGCAAAGTGCTTGTACCTCTTAAATTGCAATTTTTGAACCGAAATGAACAAGGTTTTCAATTAAAAAAAACCACACTGAAATCGGTTCATTAATTCAGGAGCTACAGTGCTAGTTACCACAGACAGACACAGACACGTCATACTTATAAAATAAAAAAAGAGGGGTGCCTCTTTTTGCGTCGCGGGCAATAATAAATAAGAGAGATGCTCCTCACGGAGTATCTGCCATAAAATTGTACGCTAAGCCTACGCCAGCAAAACGGCGTTAAAAGTATATTTGTCTGCAATAAGCATTTTAACAGCCAAAAATTTATTTTCAATTTCAAAAACAATTAATTTTCAAAAACGCACGCAACATACTTTCACATTATTTATTAATATAGTAATGTTGATATATACCATTTACAGATAACAAAAAAGGTCATTAGATCGCTCAAAGTAGCATGTCATATGATTAGTATTAAAAACACAACTGGGAATAATTGTTAATAGCAATATAATTAAGTGGGTAGCTGCCAAATAACTCCATTGTTATGATACTAAAGTATTAATTATTTAAATACTGCCATATCTTTTCATGCTATTATTATATATAGAATAACCTTAATTGGGTACAACTTAAAAAAATATATAGAGATGAAAAAAACAACATTAAAGAAATAATTAAATAAAATGAAAGCATAAATAGTTTTAACTTTCATTTATGAAATTATATTCGTACCCAATATGGTTAAAATGGCAATATTCAAATTGAGAAAACCCTAAATGATGTGGAAATCTACCAAAAAAACGATGGAATGGTGTGTCTCCAAAAAAACCTTTGAAGCTAAAGTGCCGATGGCCATTAACTCCATTCTTGCTTTGATATCTGTGACTGTGGTGACTGGATCCCCTTGCATCATACAATTTCCGCTTGTTTTCTACCCAAAAATAAAATTATGTTTGACAACATTCTAACTTTGCAGAGATAGGCTCTGTCATATTAATATTGGATTACATTTATGTATACAATGTACTATTAATTTATTTTATATGATAATACAAACATTTATTAGCTGTTACACTTTATTTTATGTAATTACTTAAAGCCAGAAGACTGATAACTGGAAAGTGTTAACATAAGCACTATAATAAAATATCTGTGTGTATAATATAGTTGTATGTTCTTTGATTGAAAAAATTAAAATAGATTCATGTGTATTATCTATAACTATAGAAAACAATATTTTGTCTCTGTCAACATGTCCTATTATTTTTATTACTTTTTTAATTAAAAGGTTTTTTATATTAAAACTACATGTATTCAAAAAAAAATGTCATATAAATCAATATGTGTAATAATTTAATAAAGAATTATCTATTATTAAAAAAAATTCTACAAAAGGTTATTTATTGTACATTTAAAAAGTATTTGTACTAAAAAAAATACATTATTATTATACATTTATTATTACATTATACAACTAACTAAAAATTTTATTTTTAAAGAACAATAAAAGCTAAATTTATTATAAAAATAAGTTTATTTTAATATTATAATATATAACGTCCATTACATATTTTAGGAAATAATTAAAGTCTTACCATCTGATAAAACTTCATAGGCTTCAGAAATTTCTTTAAACCTTCGGTTGGCTTCATCTGCATTATCAGGATTCTTATCGGGATGCCACTTTAAAGCCAATTTTCTGTAACTGTTAATTAAAAAATATATATTTGTATAATAATACAATATATAATACAATATATAATACAATATATAATACAATATAATATATATTTATATGAAATAATAAGCCAGCTAAGCTAAATAAAAATAAATCAGCATTCACACTGTATCCCACACACAGCAGTATTAGCAGAGAGAACCTTGTGTTAAGACACTCCATTTCCCACTCTCCGTGGAATTCTGGAAGCATTGCGTGGTGAGTATCGAACCCACATTCAAGCGATTTAACAGTCTCACTTTATGGCCCTGCACCACAACTGGCCTATTTTGTAAAAATGAACATAAAAGTAAATGAACAATATTTTTATCATATTTAGTTAAACATTGCTAAAACTTTTTTAACATGATTCTACTAATTTTTGTACCATGGGGTTACTTTCATTTTTTTATAGTCTTCATAGCTTTATAAAACAAAATATATAAAAAATATGATATAAACAAATATAATAATATAATATAAACAAACACTTACGCTTTCTTAATTTCTGCATCTGTAGCACTTCGAGAAACACCAAGTATTCTATAGTAGTCCACCATCTCTGAAGTCCCTCAAGGGGTGAATAATATCTGAAATTATTTTACATTTCAGTCCAGATTATAGAAGCCAAAAATATAAAAAATTACACAAAGCACTAAATTTACTTTGTTATTATTTTAATTCTTTTGTGTGGTGGTTCAAATATAATAAAGTATGCTCAAAAATATATTAATTCTATATATCAATATTTTCTAAATATAAAAAAAATATCATAAGTATTTTCAAAGAATCATGAGTAGGATCATACCTTCTCATGTTTTAGACCATATAAAAAATAATTCTTATTAAAAATAATGAGAATGACAAAAAATATAAGTCCTAGTAATAAATAGCCAATTTACAAATAAAATGAATTGTCCTGCATCTAACAAAGGAAGCAAGGGAACACTTTGTCTTGTTATCAGAGCAAGGAACTGAAAATAAACAATTCCCACAAGTAAGAACCAAACCCTCAATCATTGCATTTACATTCAGATGCTGTCCACCTGCAATGTCATTGACATTTGAAATTATTTACTGAATCAACATTTTTATCCACACATTTATATTATGCTGAAATCCAAGCTAAGCCATGGTGGTACAGTAGCACAGCATGCAGCATGTAAATGCACCAGTTGTGGTGGTTATGGTTGTTGTCCCATGACAATTATTATTTTAATACAGGTTTAACAAATAAAAATGGTGTATGGCTTTAAATAGGATGGTTACCAGCATTTCCAAGCAAGTCTTAATTATTAAATTCAAAAATAGTTAAGATCCAAGACTGCTTTTGACATGTTTCACAGGTGTTTCTATTAATTTATGTGCATCTTAATAGTAAAAAATGTGGAACAACTTAAAAACAATTCAAATGAATTGGAATCAAATAAAATATAAAAAAATGTACCAAAATCCATCACATAATAAAAACATTTGATGCATTTTATCCTACAACACAGTACCTAAAATTTTAATATTAATTTACCTTTTATGTTAATTTCTAAAATATTATAATAAAATTTTACAAATTCTGATCAAAATAATTGGTTTTATTCATTATCTCGGTATTAAAATATAAGCACATTTTTAGAATTTTAAAACATTATTTACAATTTAAAAATAAGAATCATAATGAGTATTGTATAGTATTATATACCCACCTTCATAGGACTCTAGTGACAATGTCAGAACATTGATTAAAAAATCTTTTTTTATCATAAATAATGTTATGTCCAGAATTAAATATATCATAAAGTATCTACTTTAAAATAGTAGAATATTTCATTATAATAAAAAAATATATTACAAAAAATTGTTACATTATCATTGTTATGCTCTAATTTTAACAGAAATTGCATATGTTATGAAAGCAGTAATTACATTATTACTTCAAAATTGCAGCATATTCCAAATTTTTATAATATTTTGAAGTAATAAAATTAACTAATTATCAAATTTGCTAATATGCTTTTGATAATTTATATAGTGAAAATGTGAGAAAAGGAACAATTGCCTTAAATACAAATTTACATGGAGTAATTGGTTTTTTTAATTATTGTTCCTTTTTAGAAACTTATATGATGATTAAAGTGAATATTATTGACTATATTTATAAAAAATCATAAAAACTTCATCTACTAACAGATATGGATAAAAACTCAACAGTAAAAGCTTTTATACTTTATGACTTTTAGTAATGTATCACTCACTTATTAATGTTATTGATGAATCAGTACATAGTGTGAAATATTATACTACTCATTTGTTTTTAATTATAGAAACTATACATACATATGTACATACATATTTTTATTATATTGTAATTGATTCTCAATTTGTTTTAGGATTTTTTGGGTCATAGATTTTACATACTATAAAAGTATTCGATTTTGTAATATTTTTAATCTAAAATTACATTGTTTAAAAATAGCTAAATCGTCATGAATAATTACGTACATCTAGAGAAATTATAAAATAATTTTCAACACCTACACAGTATGATGTAGACTTAAATGTTAAAATGACACAACATCCAATATCTTGTAAAAGACACCTGCTATTTCGTAATAAGTAAATGAAAAGTAAATGATAGTTTTTTTTAATAACATGAACTTGTACAAACCTTTATAACATTTGTTTAACAATAACATCCAATTTTGAGTTGAGCAGGTAATCGCGGGGGGCAAAATATTCGCCAATCTCCCGTAATGACACAATGGAAAACTTATCACTACTAGTTACATATATAGTCAACTTTTTTTTAGGTGATCACAAAACTGTTAAATCAATCACTTGAAATGCACATGGACTAAACGGATGATTGGACTTATTCAATGACACTAATGATCGTTCGTATTATTGGGAATAATAACACTGTAATCTAATCACACCTTTGTTGGCAAAAATCGTCAGCTAGTGGAAAATTCTCGCAAACAAAATCAATAAACATAAAGACTAGAAGTTTTTTAAAATTAGTCTTAACATTGAAATATTAAAAAATATAGTTTTTAACTACACTCTACTACCAAATGAATATGACTAATAGAAACCGTAAGTCTAACAGTCCTGACCTATGCTGTGCACATTTTTTTACCCAACGACTGGTTCGATACACTAAGTGAGTACTGTAGTTGATTACTGACTCAACTGAATAAATTTGTTCGCTTTTTCTAACTTTAAATATTACACACGTGTGAAGGCTCTTCAGCAAGGGAAGTTTAAATGCATTTGATTTAAATTCTTAAATTAATTTAATTTAATAATTATTAGAAGCACAACACTATGATTAGATATATTTTTATATAAAATTAAATTTATGTTTTTTTGTTAAATCAATATACAGTAGTTGTTATTTATGATTCGTAAATTAACATGATTTTATCATGTTAATTTACGAATGCTTAACAAAAAAATTATAAATATAATAATACCCTAGTACATTTTCGATTTCTAGTTAATTAAAAACAAATAAACAATACGTTCTGTCAAATAAAATAAGAATTGAAAAAATCAATCCCTTTGAAAAATATATAGATATTTATTAAAATAACGTGTTGTCCTGTCTTCATATATTAAATTGCTAGAAATAATAAAAAGGATAATGTTTATAAAGTAGTAAGTATCCGAACACGGTTTATGACAGTTTCAATAAAGTCATGTGGTGGCTGGTGGATTATTTAATAAACAATGAAGTAAATTAGCCATACAATTTTATAAGAGTAAATAGTTCTTAAAAAATTATCAAAAAACTTTATCACAATAAATATATTATTTGGCAGATATTAAAAACCCTGTAAATAATATTAAAAGGCTAGCTGCATACACACACAAACAATATTATTGTCAATAATATTGTACAATACCTGGCCGCACATGTACAATAATATTGTCAAATGTCAATAAAGCACGTATTGTTAATAATATTGCCTGTGTTCGGCCAATATATTGAAAATATTGTAGATTTCTAGAAATTCGTTGAATTCGAATCCCGCTCGAGGTAATTAAATATTCAATATCTTCATTTCTTCTTTTGGAGTCGAGACAAGGCAGCGTTGAGTTCCGCTACTCAGCACTCAATGCCTCCAGAATTAGGTGGAAAACGGGGAACCGAGTGTCTTAATATTAGCCCTTTGCCTACCCTGCTTTTTGCAGCATACGGCGTGAAGCTTATTTTATGAACAGAGGATGATTAAAAAAAAAACATGAGAATGAGAGATAGCCGCTTTTAAGAAATATTATCTCTATTTGGTTAGCTTTTTGTAAATATCGAACAGCTTTCTTAGCGCATTATTTTTCTTAACTTTATCGCGATATACTTCAATTTATGTGTTCTATAGCTCTGAATAAGTTTTCCATTTTTAATAAACTCTATTAAATATAATTTTTCCGTTTAGTAATATCAAGATTATTCTCGATACACTTACACTTACTGTTTTCGTTGTCTTGAATAAAAGCATATGCGTCTCTCTCCTCTATGCCTCCACCTCATATTGCAGTGACAAAAGACTAGCCGCACACACATAACATTATTGTCAATACAATATTGATAATATTTTGTGGCAAAATCTGACGCAGTCGCTCAGTAGCTTTATTTGTATGCGTACGTGTTAAATCAAAAATAGCTAGAATGAAATAAACCATTGCTTTAGCTTTGCTTTTTTATTGCATTTAGATTACTTACAAAAAATGGCCATAATTAAACATTAAAAAAAAAAACAGACTATAAGAATTTCAATATCATTCATAAAGACGACAAAGGCAATTCTTGGCCCAGGGGCACAAAGGGGCACAAACGCGATTGGTTGTGGATTCCATCCCCTCTCGAGGAAATTAAATATTTATTTAAATTTATATTTTCGATCTTCTCTTTGGTGTCGAGATAAAGCAAGGCGTTGACTTCCGCCGGAGTGAGGAACGGAGTGTAATTACTATTGATTGCCAAGTTTTAATAAACTCCATTAAATATTATTTTTCCGTGGGAGTAGTAGGATATTAACATTACTTTCGCTATTTACTGTTTTCGCCATCCATCTTGAATGAAAAGCAGAAGCGTTCGCCTCATTTGAAGTCTTTTTTTTTAACTAAAATATTGCAGCGCGCCCGCACACAAAAATATTATTGATGTCCTGCTTTCCCCCGATATTATCGTGGCAAAAACAGAATTTCTAGAAATCTACAAAATCGGCCAAACATTCGCAATATTATTGACAATATTATTGTGCGTGGGCGGCCAGGCAAAGAATTTCTGAAAAAAATATTTAAACCTTTATTAAGTTGTTATTATCTATCGAGACTATTTCTGAGGCTGGCGCAATCATGAGTCTATAAATGTGACGGTTGTGGATTCGATTCTCACTCGGCGGATGAATATATTATTTATGAATATTTTTATTTCTTCGCTCTGGTAACAAGGCGAGGAGTGCCGTTGAATTCCGCCATTCAACACATAAAGCCTCGGAAATTTTGCAGAAAATCGAGAACAGAGTTGCTTAGCACTAAGTTCCCTTTGCTTACCCTACTATATGCGCAATGCAGCGTGAAGCTGAAAAAAAATTACGTGTAGTAGTTAAAATTCTTGAATATATCCTTTAGAATTTGGGGCTTCATGCTGTATTACCATGCTGTATATTACAGTAGTGTTAAGCTACAAAAGTAACAATTTGTATTTACATTGTATGTTCTGTGAACAGTATATGTCTAAACATTGAGTCATGTGAGGAGAGGATTGAGAAGCATCTGTCCGAAATACTACCGCCGTAACGAAGCGATTTCCCATAAGAAGTTATAACTTCAAAAAAAAAGATTATCTGTAAGAAAAAAAGATTTGATCCAATGCCTCCAAAATGATATCCAGATTTCCAGTCAAAATAGTTTAATTTGAAATGTGTAATAATCGTGAAAATCAAAGAACTTATAAAAAAAAGACTGTCTTAAAGCTGAAAATACCTGTACCATAAAAATTACCTCATATAATAATATAGGTATATTATTATATGAGGCAATTTTTAATTGTGTGTAGTGTAAATCAAATTGAAATTATATTTTTTTGAAATTGAGAATATAATTTTTTTCCCTCCAATCAACATCTCTTCCTTAATCATATACCTACTAATTCTTGACATACAGAGAAACAGCTGTCTGACAAAAAACTGTATCTACTATGCTGGATGTCCACAGTTTCACATAGAAAAAAATAAAAAATATTATAATTTTGTTTATTTTAATTTTTCATTTACAGTTTTACTCAGTATGATGAACGACAAACATATAACTGATACTAACCGGTGACTTAGATACGAGTGATTTGTGTGGTACGATAGAGTGGTGTGTGTGGATTTTAGAAAGAATACCTATTTAAGTGGTAGTAGGACGAGAATCTATAAAATAAGGCGATCTATAATGAAAATTCGGTAGAGACGGATCATTTTTATCATTGATAATTTTACTTTATAAATATAAACACATTGATCATTATTTGACTTTGAACTTAATGAAATATCATATTCCTGGTTGCTTTCCTAACTTTTCATACGACATCTTATAGTTTATAAATACAACATTTCTACAGTGATTTCTATGTGTAATGTCATATATTACTTTATATTACTTATATTTTCTTATTAGATAGATATATCCCCCAGCCACTCCCCCTTACACTCCCTAGACTATAAGCATAAAAAATAACTGTAAGCGTTATATTGCATGTATATATCAATACAAATGCATACACCAATGTATAGAGTAAAACCGTAAGGCATTATTGTTAATGACAATGATACTTTGGTTGGTGACCATCATTGTAATTGTACCTTTACGACCTTTATGTTTAACCGCGAACGAGTCATTGCTTAACTGGGTCAATAAACCGGCTTGGACACAAAGAACTCAATTGGTAACTATGTGTGCATGTTTTGCATATTAACCATTTAGCCTAAAGTACTTTTTTATTTTATTCAAGGGCTTATTTTGTTTAATTATATTTTTTTTGGTTCCGTACTTAAAACTCTAAAACGGAACGCTTATAGGATCACTTTGTTGTCCGTCTGTCCGTCTATCAAGAACATTAATGTTGAGATCGCGTGAACGTACTAAGCTGAATTAATTGAAATATTCAAATCTATGGTCCCTTAAAGCACAGGAATAATCAAGTGTCTAAGTTAGTACAATCAAAAGATACGAGCTTTTATGTATTGACCTATGGGATATGTTCTTTTATGAAGTTAGTTTATGAGATTATTTAATTTATTGTTATGAAATTTGGCAAAAAATGAGAATTTAGAAAACAGATAAAGGTAAAAATTCAAAACGTGAAAAATTAAATATTACAAATTTATATTTCTATATGATTTCATACAAAATGAGTGCATATGCTTGCAAACTTAAGTTTGTTAACTTTTATAAGTTGTACTTCCCGTTGACTTACAATCCTGAAATTCATATGTAAGCCTCGGAGGGCGAGTCCGATTTGCGATTCGTCCTTAACTTTTTATTTAATAAGAGAATAATATTGCACAAAAAATTTGCAATATTAATTTATACTAAATAATAATCATTTATTACACTTCGTAAATAATTTATTAATGACTTCGTAAATTATAAATTTCACTAACTCATTTCGCAACCTATAACATATTTAGGGACAGTTTAAAAAAATGGAGTATAAATAGCACATTTTTCAGTTGTAACGCATTTATACTAGTCTGAAAATACGGATAGCGCCGCACTCCACCCACGCTGCGTAGGTGTTGCGGAAGGTCACTCTGATGTCAGATATTACCTATATTCAAAAGTAATCAATTTTTTTTTGTCTAAGAATATATAAATAGATAATAGACATTCATACTTTATTACTGGGGTTTAGTTTTACGTATACGTAATATTAAACATGTGAATGACACAAATTATTTTATAGAAATATAATCAAATTAACATTAGTACCCAGTACCCATATTCTAATTATACCTTTATAAGTGTCATATTACATATTATTTATGTATATATACGTAATGCAAATGTTTTCACTAGCTTTCTCTTTAAGTAGGTACTCCCAACATATGATTGTCTATTTTTAAGAGCTTTATAAATAGCGCTATTGACAATTTCCCGTATAAATTTTTACATAGGTAGGTATTCTAAATTTAAAGTAGCAGCAATATATAAATTATAAGTTCCTAGGGGCTGTTATAGCAATGTATTAATATTCAGATTGTTCAGTGTATGTATTTATGTACATTCTCCTATAAATCTGGCGCTCTATACAGTGTAGCGATTTAAGTGGAAGTATGGTGTCATAAATGCAGTTTCATGACTCAATGGTGATAGAAAGAAAGTAGTATATCTATTTCCAAGCTTCTATCTATCTAGATTGATAGAGTAAAAAATTGAGTCTGTATATTAAATATATTTATGAAAAAATAAAAAATAAATACAAATATTATTGAAAGATAAAACTACAATATTTAGATTTTTCATCTTTCTCGGTTTAATTGTTTGTAAACGGTAGATAATCTTTGGGACTGTAATGGATGAAATGAGTATATTTTTTAATGAACCTACTAGTCTTACAAGTTAGATGTTCAAGAAAATGTAGGTAGGTCAATCTTCTTCTGATGTTGATAGAGCCTACATTCATGTGGAAAATACGAAGTGCTTATTATATTTTCAAATAAATATTTTAATGACAACCTCGCAACACGTATGTTCAATAACCTACGAAGTTAAAAGAGAAAGCTAGTGAAAACATCTGTTTTCTAACATCGGATAATCACATAACTGTGATGAATTGCCTTCAAATTTATATATATATTTAAGTTGAGGCATGTTTAACCTGATCTATAATACTTTCTATAATTTGTGAAAGCTACGTGGCTACAAATTAAATATTTAACAATCTTTATCGAATTGATAAAACAAGCAACGTGTTCTGTTAATAATGCTTACGTGAGAGGACGTAAGGTGCAGTAGAGCAGCGACTGACTGCACACGCCATAGGCTATAAACTTAAGTTCGATCGCCACTCGAGGGACTATGATTATATTTAAGTTATTTTCAGCTATGAAAGACAAAGCACGGCGATGAATGCCACCAGCCCACCATTCAACACGTAATGTTTCGAAAATTGGGCGGAAAGTGGAAAACAGTGTCTTAGCAATAGGTTCTCCGTGGCTAATCTGCCGTTTGATACTAAGCTATAATATAAAAAATATATAAATCCGTATATAATAATGGCACTAGTAACCGACAAGCACTAATAATGATCGAGATTTTTTTAACATCAGAAAATAAGTATATATACTTAAATATAAATTTCTTAAATTGTCAACGCTAAACTAAATCCATACTTACTAACACAATTTTTTAAATTTAACCTTTCAGATTTCCCGCTAAGTTTCAAGATGGCGAATTCAAACGAACGTTACCTCAGAACGTTTAATTGGGTGAACCGATTTAGATGATTTTTTTATTTGAAAGGTACTGCTTCCCGTGTGGTCCCACTTTTTTTTAAATTCATTTCTGACAATGGTATCTATGAGAAAATCACATAAATCTTAAATTTACATTAGGTATGTGCGCGACAAATGGATGAACAAATCAATATCACGCAAACCGATTCCGATGATTCCTTTTTTTACTGGAAGTGTATCCTCACTTCAAAGATAGTTTGGTTAGGTTCTAATTATGGGATTCGGTTGAAATTGAATGAACAAGTTGTTTTTTTTTGGTAAAAATATAATAATAATGGTATAAAAATATAAATGGGTACCAGAAGTGAGATTCCTCATCGTTGCATTTCTTTTCAACCATCTTCAAAAAAGAGTATGTTCTCATTGTCAAACGACTTCAAAAAATGGAGAGGTTCCCAATTCGCCCGAATATTTTTAATGTATGTTTTTGTCAATATGCCAAAATGTTAGTTAGTATGCACAAAAATAATACCTAATTAAGATTGAAGTTTTACGACACAATGAATGGATAGATGCGTCATAAGCTGAACGCTTACGCCGATTGTGCCTCTCTATCGTTTATTCCGCGCTCTCGCTTGCACGCTCGACTCAGACGGAACGTGACAATGAGTTATGCTTTTTCGTGTGGTGAAAAAAACATGATGTATTGTGGCATTCATCGATTAGAGATACGACGCTATAAACTTATCATGTCATGTTTTTTATAATCAGGCCACAAATGGAGGAGTGATCAACGGACACAAAAAAATATGGTTAACGAATGTGGAATGTGGAATCTTCCCTTTTGAAAAAGGTAATCGAATAAAAATTACACTTAAACTAGATCTCAACTAGCTGTCTCGTATATACGAAAGCGGTTTATCTTTTTATGATTTAATTTAATTACTATTCATTGGCAAAAGTGGTTTTAAGAAAGCATGTTTATACAAGTTTCACTTTCAAACATTACAAGTTAAATAGATAATATAAATCATGAGTGTATTAACTACCAGATTAACAAGTTCAAGGTATAATATATATTTAAATACAATTATGGATAACTGAAATGATTGTAAGATCTTTGGTTTTCACGTTTATTATACATTTTTGGAAGAAAACGAGAAAAGAAAACTTCCAGCCGTCCTCTATATTAAAATTAGGATGTTTTTCCTGCACTGGACTGCAAAATGTTCGAAACGTCGGGTTCATCATAATCATTTGAGACTAGTCGTTGCGCAGAGGCACAAAGTGTGACTATAAACGCGAGTGGTTGTGGATTAGCTCCACACTCGAGGAAATGAAATTATGGTGTCGAAATATGCGTTTTTTACTATTTAAGGCTATTACTTTTTACGATTTACTTAAAATGTGTTTTCATCTCTTTGCTCTGGTGTCGATATAGCGTGAAGCTAATAAAAAAAAAAGAAGAAAATTAAACTAATCATTTTAGTTTTAAACTAATATATAATAATTTAATTTCATACTGGCGCTATGGCATACAGTCTGCCATTTTGAACGGAACTGTTTCGTGTTTTGCTTCTCCTTAAAACATGCCACCACAAAACGTACAAATGTCCCGTTTTTTCGTTTCAAAACAAGTTTCTTCAAAAAAAAATATTTCAGTTTTCAAAAAACTGAAATATTACATTATTTATTAAAGTGTCAATAATACCTAAAACAAAACGAAAATACTATCAGACGTAGAGAAAAATTATTCTAAAAAAAACGCAAACACCTCTCTAAAGAAAACGAAAGCAGATTAACATTCTATACAAAAATTGGAGGTCTCGCGCTTTTTCTGAAATTCAGGCCTTGCTTAGAAAAGAGGCCTTTCATCTGATACCTCACTCAAAATAGCGGTCTTAAAATAAAAAGAGGGGCGCCCCTTTTAAGGCTATTACTTTTAGGAGTTATCCACAAATGTATAATTTTAATTTTTTTCCTAAACGATTACTAACAGTAGATACTAGGTGCCAAATTTCATAATTCTAGGTCAACCGAAAGTACCCCTATTCAATTCTCTTTATGGTGTCGAAATATGCGTTTTTTACTATTTAAGGCTATTATTTTTTAGGATTTAACCAAAAATGTGTAATTTTAATTTTTTTCCGAAGCGATTACTTACAGTAGATACTAGGTGCCAAATTTCATTATTCTAGGTCAACCGGAAGTACCCCTGTTTAATTCCTTTCCGTGTCAAAATATGAGTTTTTTTACTATTTAAAGCTATTATTTTTTAGATTTGAACCACAAATGTATAGTTTTCAGATTTTTTCCTGAACTAGTACTATTAACCTGTAGATGCTAGCTGCCACATTTCTTAATTCTAGGTCAACAGGAAGTACCCTATGAATTTTTATTACCTTGATAGTGTCAAAATACGCGTTCTTTGCGATATAAACTGCCATATCTTTTTTTTAAGTCATTGTAAAAATTTATTTTTTTCAGGAAATCATGACCGCAGATCTGGGTATATGGTTTGAATTTCAACTCGATATCTTGGATAACAAACTGATCTTATAAGGGTTCCTTTTTTCCTTAAAAGGTACGGAACCCTAAAAAATACAAAAGCTAAAATACGAAAGCGAAAAAAACTAAAGCCTTATTTAGTAAACGTATAAAAAATTGAACGTAGCGGGACCAGGACGACCAGGACTAGGACCTGATCGGTTTCCAGAAGGCGCGGGATCCAGTCCCGCTACTTTCAAATTTATATGCGTTTTCTAAATAAGTATTTTTCTTTCCTAAGTGTGGAATAAGGTATAGCGCGCATTGGTGACTTTTGTCACCGTGACTGTTGCGTCACTGTCACCGTGTACATCACCCTTACTTGAGGTGCGCGCATTTGGATACGTGACAATTGGGTGACTTTGTGTCCGCGGGGAATGGCAACACGCCCGTGACGCAACTGTCACCGCATCCATAGGTTTGTATGCCCGTGCGCGCATTAGAAACTAAATGTCACCTCCACCTTGCGGTTTCCATACTAGTCGTCTAGTCGTATCCGCATAAACAAGAAACAGCAGCGTGCAGCTCCGAATTTTAATTTCAAGAATGGCGTCAAGTTCATCACCAAGGCAAAACGTGTGTTTTCATGAAGATGAAATAGACAACGATATACTGATTGACGAAATTGAGTTGAGGCCATAGCTCTATGACAAATCCCTAAACGATTATTCTTTCGACGTTTGCTTTTTTCTTCTATTTCTTAATATTATATAAGTGCACAGACAACCATCTCTTCGAGATCCATATTATCAAATGCAAAAAATTTCGTCACTGTCACCGCAAGTGCGCGCAGTCGCGAAAAGCATGGTGACATGACAGTGACAAAGAATTTATTGTCACCGTGACAAATTTACCAATGCGCGCTCTCCCTAACACTTTAAAAATGTTTAAAAATTACTAAAACGTCCCGTCCCGTTTTGAGCCAACGTTACGTCACGTTAAGTATAGGTAACTGGAAACGCGACAGTTGGGGGTGACTTGGGGGTTTGAAGTTTGTCTAATAAAGAGAAGACAAAACGCTCCACTTTACTAAATCGAGAAAGTAAGAAACTTTGTTTTTTGAAATTTTGAGTCTTGACATTAAGTGCTGTCGAGCTAACTCGCTATTATAACACGTGTGAGGCGAGGTTGGTTTGAGTGCGAGGGTGATAATGGTACTATTTTCTGTATTATTAATCTATACTTAAAATAAAATTGTAACTGATGGCTGTCTGTACATGAAAGATAGTTAAAAAATGAAATTATTGGGAGCATTTATCCATGTAATAGAACTCAAAACATATTGTCATTTTAATGTCGAAATAAAAATTAAACGATTTAACTGCAGTTTTCACTGTTGTATTTAGACAAATTTCTTTTAACATTTAGTGTCTTTTTTTCAATTGAATTGGTTTATAAATAAAAAAAATATAAAGTATTTGGTTCGACAAAATAGTTAAAAAAAATGTTTGAGTATAACTTTGTAAGGTACATACATCACTTATATGCTGCCTACATAATAAACCACAACATACTGTATTAATTACTAAACGATATAAATAAAATGTATGTAATTTAAATATATAATTATTTTAATTTAAGAAATACTTGATAAGTTTATACTGTCACTTGATTAGTGTAACCTTCCAAAAAAATATTAATGATCATTTGATACGAATCTATGCATGCACGGCCGGTATGTGCGAGTGTGGCGTTTCACACAATTATTACTTAATAAATAGGTAATTAAAATTAAGTGCGGGTTTAGAAATAAATAAATAAAACGAATTGCAAGCTCTGTAGTTAGTGCTATAATACAAATAAAAATATTGTCGTATAATTTTTGTCTATCAGTTAGAAGAAATGATTTGTGTGAACCACCACCCTCCTCATCCTTAACGTCACGCTTTGTTTTTATATATTTTCAAATTACATCATTTTAAAATGTTGAATGATCAGTGATATTTTTTTTTATGTAAATATATTACGATAAAATTATCTATATATATAAAAGGATATGTACCTGACTGACTGAGGTAAGACGCACGCACAGCCGTAACCGCTGTGCGTAGAAACGTGAAATTTGGAGAGATGTTTATTTTCATAATCTGGACATCCACTAAGAAGGGATTTTGAAAAATTTTAACCCTAAAGGGATGAAATAGAGGTTGAAAGTTTGTATGGAAAAAAAATTTAATCGGCGCCGATTTTTATAAAATTTGAAATTCAGACTCTTAAAAACATTTCATTGAACATGTGTTTCATGGTTTTTTAGAATTCACCCTCTAAGGGTTTAAATAAGGAGTTGAAAGTTTATGTGGAGAAATGTTTAAATCGGCACCGATTTTTATAAAAAATTAAATTCAGACTGTTAAAAATATTTTATTGAACACCGTTTTCGTGGTTTTTTAGAATTCACCCCTAAGGGTGTCAATAAGCGGGCGAAGCCGCGCGCGCCCACTAGTCGTGATATATTAACACTAAGTTCCCTCTGCCTATCCTGCTGTGTGCGGGATACAGCGTGAAACTGATATTGTATTTAGGTTTTTTTTGATAATGTATAAAATATAAGGAAATCAAATATAATATACTTTTTATATTTTACTAAATAATAGATATATTTGGAAAATAAAAGAGTTATATTAAATGAAACATTTAAATATTGTAACTTCAAAGTTTTATTATCTATCAATGGAAGACATTATTGAGGCATTTGACTATAATACGATTATTCAATATCAGGAGTGTATATAAATGCAATTAATAATTTAAAAGAATTATAAAAAAATAGACAAAATAGATCCAAAATAAAAAAAAATCTGAACTTATACAACTATATATATACATATGTATACATATGGCACTTAAAAGTTTAATAATATATTATAATTTTAAAATAGCAACATTAAAATAATACTGTAAGTCATCACAGACTTAAAAGATTAATATCCTAGTTATTGAAAGAGAAGAAAAATGTTTTTATATTTCCTTTAAGGTTTTACGCAAAATATCTAAGTATATTTCAGCATGTTTCTTCTGGAAGATTAGAGCTGGTCTGAGGCGTATAGTATTGTCACCACACACGCCTCCAAGTACACCTGGAAATATGGATTTTTTTTGTTACAAGTTAAAGTAATTGGAAATTGTATATATTTAGGTCTATACTTATAATAAAACTGATTGGTGGCTATACATGGAACATATATCAGTAAAACTATTCAAAAAAAACTATTCAAAAAATAATGATTTCTTAATTTTTTTTATTTGTCTATGCGTTTGTTCACGCTTATCTCAGAAATGGCTTAACCAACTTAATGCAGTTTCCAATTTTAATCCGGGCCAGTTGAACAGATCAATAATTTTTCTGAATTGTTCTTAAATACACTTAAATAAATATTCGTATAGTTCAAGCGGGTGTAGCAGCACGGTGGTCGTTACTCAGGAGGCATTGCACACCCGAACGTAGAAATGAAAATATAAATTTAAATAAATATTTCATTACTTCGAGTGGGCATCGGACCCACAACCATTCTCTGTGCGCCACGACTGGCCTGGTAATTAAGACGAGGTTAAATGTAAGCTATTATTATGGTTGAAATTCTACTTGAGAAAACATTCATCAATTATGAATGTTTTCTCAAGAATGTTCTCTCTCTCTATGACGTTTGATGAAGTTTACGCCCTTTTGTTCATATATAGCGTTGAGTTACTTCAAATAAATAATAATACCTCAAAGGGTTTTTATAGGCTAGTTATAATTCTTAAGAGTTACCATAAATTTATAAGCATTAAACTTACCATTTTTCTTTAAATCCGCATTAATTTTATCTCTGCAATCAGAATTGAAAGATAAAAATGTACCACGACCTCGTACGCTGTTTATTATATTTGGAAATTCCTTCTCCAGATCATGTAGGCCATTTTTGAGGTACTTTCCAGTTTCATTGACGAGGCACAAAAGATTTTCATTTTTGATTACTTGCAACACTTTCTCCAAAAGAATTAACTTGCCGGGGTCGCCCATCCATGTATTGAACACTCGGTATGCGTGTGATGGTCTGCAATTATAAGTTTTTGTTTAAGTTCACGCATATGTATGTAATACGCATATATAACGCCGTTACGTTGACTAAGAAATTTAATTTTACAAGAGTTCCTTTTTTATTTTCAGTTACGGAACTAAAGAAAAGGTATAAGGAAAAATCAGATATAGATCTTCGATTATTGATTGTTTAAAGCCAACGCAAAATTACTAAAATTATAGCTTCGACTTTAAAGTGTAAAACCACCGGAGATTCTTCGGACTTTTTTCGGTTAAAAATATTACCTTAAAGAAGCAAATTATTAAAATTACAAAATATAATATTTAACTTACATTTAGTTCGCCCTGCGTGATTACATTTGAGTATAAACATAATAAAAATATCTAACTTGTCACGAATATTACTAGGATATTTTAAGTACCAAACCAATACGGCCTTTAAAATAAACCTATATGAACAAAACATATCAAGCACAATTTTCTCAAGAAGATATGATCCCAACTTACTTCTGTTCAATATTGATATAGAAGCCACCAGTCAACATTTTCTTGCTGAAAGTAACAACGTCTGGTGGAGAAGGCAAGTTGAAATGCTCGTAACACCACATCTTTCCCGTCGGGCCGCACCCCGTCTGCACTTCGTCGACGATTAAAGCCACGCCATTCTAAAAGTCGTATATAATTTTAGCTTTGCGCTTTATTCCCCATATAACAAGGCAGGGGTGAGCACTTAGTACCTGAACCCTACTTTTTCTCCTTCCGCTCGGTTTCAAGACACTGCGTAATGCATGGAACTCAATGCCGCGGGAAAATTAACTATCGAATATGTAATCAGTGCGTTGTCCGTCTGTGCTTCAATAGCTTTTAAGTATAACAAATGACAAAAATGTACTTTTTATGATTAATTATTATTTACAATTTAACAAACCAGTCGTGGCGCAGCGGCACGAGATGTGACTGTAAAACCGACTGGTTGTGGGTTCGATCCCCACTCAAGGAGATGAAATATTTACTTAAATTTATATTTCCATTTCTCTGCTCTGGTGTCGGGGTTAAGCGCGGCGTTGAGTTCTGCCACTCAACACGCAATGCCTCCAGAATTTGGCAGAAAGTGGGGAACGGAGTGTCTTAACACTAGGTTCCCTCTGCCTACCCTGTTGTGTGCGGGATACAGCGTGAAGCTGATTTTTTTACAATTTAACATATAGTAGAGCAGCGTGTGTCAAACGTGACGGTGGTTTGGTTGACCCATTCAGTGTCCAAATCAAAGGCAGGCGTTGAGCTATAACTCAGTGCCTTAAATTCAGAAATGTTAATGTAGGGTAAGGAAGACAAAAATCTAACTATAATCCAAGTGAGTATTATGATAACGACAAATTGAAAATTAAAAAAAATGCTGTATATGTAACTTGTACATGATATAATACCATGTTTAAATTTAAAATAGTTAATTTGTACAACTTTCAAATAATGTAATTTTGCAAAAACATTTTACGTAACTCATGTTTATTCAATTTACATTACATGCTATAAACTTAATTTACATAATTAATTAAATAAATAAAATGTTCTGTTTACAATTTTAGGCCGTTGGGGCGCAGTGGTACAGCGTCTGAATGTTAACGTGACGGTTGTGGATTGGTTTCCCACTTGGGAAATTATTTAAAAATTAAATTCCTCTCTCTGGTAACAAAACAAAGGAAAACGTTGAGATGCTCCACGCAACACAATTCTCAACCTTCCGCTCATAACACTATGTACCCTCTGCCTACTCTGCTATATGCAGATTGAAGCTTCACTTCATGAAGCTATAAAAATATAAACAAAATACAAACCTTTTGACAAATTTTTTGTAACTTTTGGAAGAATTCCGGTGAAGCTTCATGGTCGCCACCTTCAGATTGAATGGGCTCCACTATCAGACCTGCTACTGGGTTACCTTTCTTCTTATATTTTTCGATAACATCTTGTACTTGCTCCAAACATCTATAAAACGTTTTAAATATATTTTTATGATATAGTCCCATTAATCGTCCCCCCCCTTAATCGATTAAAACAGATTGTTTTATAAGTTATTATTGCAAATCTAAACGTACAAAATTCTTTTAGTTTAGATTTTTTAAATGCCATTACATTAATAAGTTCTTATTACATTTATTTATTTGATATTGCCAAGCTCTACATTATTACTCAAACATAATTATTATGCAGATACCGTCAATATTTGGTTATCATGTGACTGGACTGCAAACGATTTTTGCGGGTTTGCACTACGATGGAAAGTGTGGGGACATTTTTTCACTCAATTATACCTACAAATACATGTATATATGTAGGAATACGTGATCTGATTAGAATAAATAGATAGATAGGATAACTTACTTTAATAAGTTATCTGAACAAGGCATAAATTATTATAAGAGAAAAAAATAATCAATTTGTCTATTTTTAGAGTTCCGTATCTTTTAAGAAAAAGGGAAAAAAATGGTGCGTGAAGTTGAAAAAAAAATGGTTTTAAAGCCGCTTCAAGGTAGGTGAGGTATCAGATGCAAGGGCTCTAGCTAAGCTTGAAGTTCAGAAAAAGTTTGAGACCACCAATTTTTATTGATTTTTTTATACGGAACCCTCGGTGGGTGAGCCCAGCTCGCGCTTGTTCGGTTTTTTATAAGTGACGTATCCAATATTGTGTTAAGTTTAGGTCACTCTTTAGTTAATAAATTGTTTTAAGAGCATCATTTTTAAAACAACGCTATATATCATATACATTTCTATTAATAATAAGTATGCGCTTATGAGTTATTAATGATAATAATACACCTGATTAAAGTGTGTAAATATAACTTTGTTTTTCAGTAAACAAATCTCAATATGACGGCCGTGATTACATACTCGTGACTTTCATTATGAAAGAAACAATATAAGATGCCCTTGCTGCTCTATTTAGGTACATTGATTCATTTAATGTAAATATTTATAAGTAGGTTTTTATTACAGGACTTTGTTAGGCTCACAAATACTATCGTTAATCATATTTTAATATTATAACTAAAATAATTTGTCACATTATAAACAATATATTTTTAATACACAATATATTTTCGGCTTTATTACGATTTAATATCGATCCATATCGATTCTTCAATCAATACCTATGTATGTATATTAGTAAAAACTGAACAGTTTGAAATATCTAAGCATATATCCGTGGAAAGCGATTTTGTTTTTATTATTTCACATATACATAACATGTACTTATACAGATAACTATAAAAATAACTTTTTTAAATAATATATCGTAAATTATAGAATAACAATCTTATAACTAAATTATTTTCGATTTTCACTAAACTGCAACATCACAAGAATGAGCAATGATTTCATCGAGTGGGGATCGAACCCACAACCAGTCGTTATCAGCCACACTTTGTGCTCTTGCGCCACGACTGGCAGAGTAGATTGTGGCGAGATGTTGGGGAGTAGCAACTGGCGACCCCATGGACCTGGGTCCTCCAGAATTTTTAATTTCAATAGCCTCACGGATCTTCCCAGGAATACATGTTTTCCACCTCCGTCTACTCGAGATCACGGTACTGTAAAATTTTTGAAACGTCGGGTTTCGAAAAATGTATAATACTAAATATACGCGATTAATCCGGTTAAATGATTTCATTTAAAATATGTAATAATTCCGAAAATCAAAGATCTTATTAAAACAATTTCGTTCCCCACTTTCTGTTAATTGTCTGAGATTATTCATGATTGATCTCATATATGTATATGGAAGGATCCCGGCTAATGCGTCACATTTACAAAGTAAAACATTTTTATATTCTCTAAGGTGCCTGTGTATGTGTTGTTTCAAGACGAATTAAGTGTTATTTTAACTTACTTTTCATCTTCTTTTTGATTTTCACATTGAAACTGATCAAGTGGATATTTATATCTTGGAAAAGGTGCAACGGGCCAGTCGAATGCAGGACAGTCCAGTTTATGGATAGGTTTAGACCTCGTAGTAGACAGTGCACCGAACGTACGGCCATGGAAGGCACCCTATGATTATAAAAATCATTCTATTATTACTACTACATGCATACATGCAAATATATTTTGAACATATAGGTATGAGACGTAGTGGCGCAGGAGTACAAGCGTGCGACTGTAAACGCGTCAGTTGTGAGAGGAAATTGGGGAACGGATTGTCTTAATTGTTAAGACACTACAGGTTTCCAGGTCCCCTCTGCCTACTCTACGATGTGCGGGATACAGCGTGAATCTAAACCAAAATTTACATATATGTCTTAAATATTCTTTATATACACTATTAATACCTCAAATGACATAATTGATAAGTTTGGAGCACCGGGTGGTTGGTTAATCATACACGAAGACATTTCTTCAGGAGTAAAATCGATGCTACCACCGCGCTGTTTTTTGCGGTACCACATAAAAACAGTTTTAAATGCATTCTCATTTGAACATGAACCACACATCATTGTGGACACTCCATTTAAACCATGAGGTGCAACTCCCATTAGAACACTCCTTAATTTCTTCGGCCAATCTGCTCCGGGAAAAACACCAAGGGCTGGACGATTTACTAAAGATTTCTAAAATAATTTTAAAAAATCTATTACTATACCATTGTGAATGTCATAAAGATTTATTAATAAAATATTTAATTTATATTGCACGTAATACATTAGTGTTTTAACTCAAAAAATATCGAAATCAAGATTATACCACAAATAAATTTAAAATTAAAGTTCGCACGCGTAAAAAAAATAAGGCCGCCGACCCTGTAAAAATAAGATAGAAAACCGAGAAATGTCGTTGTAAGCCACTGTTGAAGATTCCTCTCGACCAACTTACCCAACATCCGTCCAACGCTGTATTATCTTAAATTACGGTTGTAATTCACCAAGTTAGGATGTATCGCAGTGTTTTTTATAATGCATTATTTCGTACTACATCATTATTGTTGAAAATAGCTATGTTGAAGCTACTGTGTTTTATTTTGACTTGCTTGCTGTTTTTTTTATTTTTTGTAATTCAAAGTAAATTTTAATTATAACTCTCTGGCATCTAAAGTTTTACAAATTATAAACTGTAACTGTAACTTACATTGCCACGTTTTTATGTAAAATTTTGTATTAATTGAGCTAAACTGACTTATTATTAACATACAATAGTTACGTCGCATGATATATCCTATATGATTGATTCCTAAAATAAATGTTTAATAAAAATGAATATATCATGCGGCGTAAACTTCTTTTGTGGAGATAGCAAGGCAAGCAATGATAATTAATGCTTGCTTACTTTATTTTTAACGAGAAAAAACGCCACGGAGTAAAAGTTACTGTCTTTGAAGAATCAGATTCCATAGTCAGTGTGGTACTTGTACTTAAGAAAGCAAATATTAATAATTTCGACGGTGATTCTTATTTTGGTTGGTTCTTATTTAGTAAAGTGCCTAACATATAAGTACATATATACAATGTCAAGATCCACTAGTCACAATTTTATAAGTCTCTCTTTGTCTTTGCAAGATGTTATTAAAGGGGCAGTATTGCTTCTATGTATAATGTTTTGTTTGTCCAACAACATATGCTATATCATACTTAAAATAGTGACAAACATGGTAGGAATAAGAAATAAAGATAAACTTGTGTCACCAACATGGCCATCAAAAAGATAATCAATCTTTAATAGCTTTGAATATAGGTTTGTGAAACGAAAACGAGATGTTACTATGAATTGTGTTTGATCCAGCTCTTTAATGATTACACCTTCGTGGCGCAGAAGCACATTCTTGCTGAGCTAAATATAATAACTAATAAACTGTAAAAGAATATTTACAGGATAAAATGTATGGAATTAATATCTATTAAATGTCATGCAGGATAACTGCCAGTTTATGTAGTATTTAAATTTTACCATTGTCATTGAAAAGGGCAATTCTCATCAGAAGTCCATGTTGGCGGTAGCTTTTTTTTGTAGGTTTATTTGAGCTCTTTAAAGTGCTTACAGTAGTCTATTTGAATAATGAATATTTAGAATTTCAATTCGAATACAATTTTTGTTTATAAATTCTTTCATCAATATAGTCTTAACTTGAAAATCTAAGAATATTCCTTCATTATTATTATTTTGTTTATTAACTTAATAGAATAATCACATTTTATCTTTTTTTCATTGTTAGCAAGTGGTCAATTTTTATAGTTTTTGAAAAAAGTGGTCTTTTGAGTTAATACACTATTGTACTATTTGTACCTACCAGATTATGCTGGTCATCAAAAGCTTTCAATAACTCAGGATGATTGTAACCAACAGGTACAGAGGAAATTTGAGTAAAGGCATCTAAGAAGGCATTTCCATCTGCATCCACAAAATAATTACCAATACTTTTGTCATAATCAGCAAACAATTGTACAGAATCTGCTTGCTGCAAAATAAAGCTACTGTCAAGATTATAAAACAATTAACAGACAAAAATATTAATGGCAAATAGTGAAAAAGTATATTAAGTTTTCAGGTACAACAAAGAATATATATTAGTAGTATTATAATAATTTTATAAGGGATTCTTTGGGAATGCATACCCACTAGCATGGTGGTTCATCAATGTGTAAAATATATGCATTGGGAATATTCTAAGCCCATAAAATTATAAAGTAATTTATTATAATAATCCTAGGCAGTTGACATTCTTAAATATTTCTTCACAATACTAAAGTATTACAAAAATAAACCATTTACTTGAAGTGCAGATAACTCGTCTAAGAGTGCTTTCGTTCTTGGTCCAGGTACTGAAGTTTTTATATTAGGTTTTTCTGGTTCAGCTAACACACTCGAAATTTTTTTTGCACCTATGAAATATAAAATTTGATACAGCGTAACATAAAGATATATTATTAAAATAAAAATAACGTAATATTTTTTATTTTTTTTAGATAGATTATAATACTGTCGGTTGATGATATAATACAAGTTAAATAAAAAGTTTACTGGTAGATATTAAAAGAAACTTATTATTATTATTATTATTAAATATCTAATTTTTAGATATAGTCTGAATTAAAAAATGCAATGTTATATATTGCATTTTTTTGTAAGTTGTAAAAAATATATATAAATCAAATAAATTGTTCCTTACATTGTAGTGACGGTAAAGTTTTAATTTGTTTTCTCATTAACTGCGCTCTCGAACAAAACATTTTTTACCAATCTGTTTTGATAGATGTTAAAAATTAGAAATTCTTCAGATATTTTTAGACAAGAAAAATCTATACGACCAATAAAATAATCAATTCAGTGTATCACAAAACTCAAGTAATATTTAAAACTATTATAATTCTTATCACTGTTACACACTGGTGGATAAGATAATATCAATCCGTTTGTGTAGGATTCTGCATCTATCAGCGTTTAGTAACTCAAACTATTCATTGAGCGTTACACTACTTTGATAAAAAATATTTAAATGCAAGAGATAAGATAAAATTTCAAATATCAATACTCAAGCTCAACTCACTAGTGTTACCCACAAAGAACTGTCATTATCTGATTCTGTAATTTATATTGATTATATGAGGGCAGTTGACACGATGAAAATATAATTTCAGTATAGATATCGCTAAACGTAAATTTTACAAATTTAATATATTTCTCGAAATTTAATTAAAAAATTTCAAAATATCAAAACTGAATTTATTATTACTTACATAACGTTCTTTATTATCCGACTGCGCAACGCAAACGCGTAATGAGTTTATCAGTCTATGTAATATGTTTGTACGTTTGTTTGTTTCTATGTGGCCAACAGAATTGGCCGATTTTGATGATTCCTATATTAATCGATTTGTCTTAACCTTGCGATTGCCATTACAGACATGACAGTAATAAAAATATACCTTGAAATTTTGTAAAAATAAGAATCGTTGGAACTATGTCAACATAATAGAATGATGCCCCACTCATTAGATAGGTATTCAAAAATGTTTGTTGGGTCCTTGATGATTTTTTTTCTTAAGTAGCAATTTAGGATACATATATATTTAACAATTAAAAGGCATTTAACCAATCATTATTGCTAATTCACATATTATGACAGGTATATTTTAGTATTTGATTAATCTACCCTACGGTTACTGGACAATAGTAACTCCCTCAAGAAAATAATAAGATTGCATTTTTTTTTATACTAAAACGACAAAAATCAAGCCCAATATTTCATTATGATTAACAGTAGGGGCCTATTCCCTAATTAAATCTTCAAAAGAAGACTTGTAAAAAAATAAATGGGTTCTGACCGTTAAACCTAATAATCTAATAAGCTTCTTTTTTCTGTTTAGTTTTATGTATTTGGATTCTTTTGAATTATTTTGTACTTTTACTATTCGTTGCTTATGTATTCAAAATGTATGTGATTTATTTGTTTAAGTAAATACAAGTAATTAAATGTTTTCACCTTCACGCTGTATCCCGCATACAAAGTGTTTTTGTCATCGCCACTTTCAATGAAACCACAGTTTTAACTACTTTATAAAAACCTAATACAATCAAAACTTTTACATTTTTGGAAAAATCAAGATTTTTCCAAAAATGTAAAAAGTGATCTTTTCAAACAAAATAACTAAAAAACTATCGTTGTAAAAAAACGCCATGTCTCAAGAATGATGCACACAGACAAACCTATCAAAGCGATAACGCCGCACATGCCTTATTCACGAATCCAGTCGTAGGTAATGGCGACGATGTTGAACTGCGTAAAATAGAACGAGATATATCCCTTTCTCGTTCTAGTAGTTTTTTGAGAATGAAAAGCGCCTGATCGGCAAGGCTTAGTAGTAGTATTTTTGTAGTAGTAGGTGTTTACGTTATTGGTATCTATTCGTAACTGCGTCACACGAAATACAGTATAGATAAACATCCTGAAATGAAAAAAAAATCCTATGACTAAAATGTTGAGTTGTTTTGATTAATTTCTTTAAAAGGAAAGGAAGGCTTCCGTAAAAGGAGCGCAGACGCTTCCACCTCAGAGTGTGACACCGAAATTTCGAGGCATTGCGTGTTGAGTGTCGAAACTCAATACCGCGCTTTGCCTTAGTACCAGAGCGAAGAAATGAAATAAGTAATAATTCATTCCCCTGAGTGGGAATCGAACCCTCAACCGTCGCGTTACAGTCACACGCTTATGTTCCTACACCACGACGGCCTCTAAATAATAATAATATATCTTACATAAATTTTAAATGTTAAATATCGATAAAAAAAACTCTGGTTCATCTCTATAGGATATGAGGGAGTAAATTGCGGATATTACTTAATGGCTTGTTCAATATTCTTTAAAGGAATGAAATATAATGTAGTAGTTGCGTCGACGTTAAAAAGTTAATAAAGACGTTAAAACATAATATAAAACAAAAATATATTTTATTCATTAAGATTAATAGTTCTAACCATTTTGTAGGAGAAACCTTCGACAGCGACCTTGACGTTGCTCTTTCTTGCTTTCAACAGTCGCAACCCAGCAAAAACATCGCCTTTCGGATTGGGTGGATAAAATAGCTCTTCCACAAGTCTGGGACTACCCCAACTAACTAGAAATGCCGAAACAAACGCGTTAGCATCGACGTCAATTCAGGACTACATGAATTAAAGAACAGTTTCCATCGTGGATTTCCAAAGAAAACAGTGCTTGCCGAATAGCTTTTTAGCTGAACTTAACGACGACTTATTTTACGTAATGAGTGCTAAGTACTCGTAGATTTTCTTAGCTTAGTAATGCTACTAGAATTGAGACCGGGTCTGGAACTGCTGGAGACAAGGAATAAATGTATCTGAATCAGTGGCGTAGCTGGGGGGGTGCGAGCGGTGCGGTCGCACCGGGCAACAAATGGAAAGGGGCAACAAAGTCTACGATCAAGTCTTCTAATTTTTTTTCAATCAAGAATCAAGGAATGTACAAGAAAAATAAGAGAATGAAAATGAAAAATACAATCTCGCTATCATGTCAATTGAACATGAACTAGTCGATACTATTGATTTTGAAAATGTGATTAATGACTTTGCTAGTCAAAAAG